>JANQBM010000007.1:11744731-11765760 GCA_025594535.1 Erythroxylum domingense
TATATAATTATCAATTCACAATCACAAAGAAGTACATACTTCAAAAATTGTTCATAACGTCACAACAATATTTCAATCACAAAATACATTCAGTACATAGTCGCAAAATACATGCTGAAATGTTAATGCAGACATGCTACTAAAATCATCTCAAAGTGTTCGACACTTAGTTACAAAATAAAATTTCTTGGAGATTGCCAAACTCTTTGCAAGAATCACTTTGCTGATTTGTCACCTGAGGAGTGAAAAGTTATGGGGTGAGCAGACAGCTCAGTAGGTAATATACCTATAGTCGATGGTAATGAACTACACAGCCACCATAAAATCTGTACGGGGACCAGGGCCAACAATGCTAATTCGTTTAGTAACAAAATAATTTAAAGACACTATTTTTCTTGTACACATTTAGAAGCATAAGATAAAAGTCATGGAATAATTATATAATGTAAATAAAATTATGATGAGGTTATAATTATAATATTTATATTATATTTATGTATTATCTTTAAATTATTTCTAGTTATTATTCTATTAAGCATGAAAATTAATAAAATTTGAACATACTAGTACGCTTTATATTTTCGTTACAAAAAAAGTAGTCAATCTTATAGACTAAAATATAGAGATACATAAATAAATGTGTGAATTCCTATTAAAAAACAAGTTCACTTAATTGACCCCATATGAGAATTTTATTTAAAACATTAATTGTACATCTATGAAAATTATCATTGTAATGATAGTATTAGTGACTGCTTGATTTGAGATCTTCACAGTTATCTTGTATAGAGATATTACATTTTGATTCTACTTATAACCTATTCTAATCACAGGTAGTTCAGTCGGTAGTCACTAGATATAGCATAAACTATATGGAAGTATTTAAGTGATCAATATAAGATTTATCACCCTAAAAGTAATTAAGGATAATGTTCTATAATTATCAATTAGTATTGATTCGGTAAATCTCTAACCAAGTTGAAATGACGCTTTGTAAATAATTTATAAATGTCATTAATTGAATCATTAGCTAACAGTGAAGAACTAACATGATTGAACTTAAAATTGAGTAGACATTAATTTCATATTATATATATGATCAAAATATTGTATGATAAAAGGATTGAATTATGCAAAAACATCATGTAAGGAAAGCATAGTCAAAACTACTTTGACATTTTTAAATATTTAGATGGTCATGATGAGTTGCTAAATGCCAATTTTGATATATAGATATGAATTGTTTAATTAAAGAATTAAAGATAAATTAAACAAGTTTAATCTATCTAATCCCAAATATAATTTAGGGTTATAATTTATATTCATTATTAACATATTTCGGAACTTAATGGGACACACATAAAAAATGAATTGAAGAGAGAAAAGATATTTTAATTAAGTTGAACTTGATTTTAATTTTTTAGGGACTTTTTTCCAAAAAAAAGTTTGAGGGACATTATGATTAAACATGAGATAATTAATAAATAAGGATCAATATGAGATATTGAATCTTATTTGAGCATAATTTTCTTGTTATATCCCTCAAATTGTTTTTAAAACTAACTCATCTTAACCACTGTAGTCACGCAATTATCCAACCTCTAATAATATCTACAGAATAAGTTGAGAAAACTTTGTAATTATTACAAAGAGTTTTAGGCAAGGCGTATTAGCTCCTTTAGTATAATTTAATTTTAATTTAATTACTAAGATATCCAAAACTTATTATAATGGAAGATGCAACCAAAATGAGGCTTTTCCCTTTATACTCAAAGATAGGGCTAAGGCATAGTTGAACTCACTCAACCTAACGAACATCACAATATGCGAGCAGTTACAAAATGAAGGGGAGTCTTTATATGAAGCATGAGAGCAATTTAAGGAGTTGCAAAGGAGTTGTCTACTTCACAACTTGCCAAAGGAGTTTCTCTTGCAAATGTTTTATAACGGAGTTAATCCACTTATACGAGGCACTATTGATGCAACAACTGAAGGATCATTAATGCAAAAAATAGTTAAAGAGGCCCATGATTTATTAAAGGGGATGATGAACAATAGTTATCTTTAAACATAAAAAGAAGTAGACCAAAAAAAACCTTTCGAGATCAAAGCCGATTGTTGATTGTTGATTCAATGACAACATTGCAAGCTGAGGTCTTAAATATAACCAAATAATTGAACATCATGAAAGTTACCTCTTCCTCTCCACTGAAAGTAATTCAGCATGGATGCCAACTATATGGAAAAGAGAGTCATATCATGACTGATTGCTTCCTAGCGAAAAATAACAATGTGTAGCAACTTAACTTCATCAAAGCATAATATAGTTGGGAGGTAATAATCCTTTGTGGAATACTTATAATCCTAGGTGGAAGAAGCACCCAAATTTCTCTTTGTCAAATAATCCAGGGATCAAATGAGAAGCTAAGGTTCACCCAGATTCTAACAAGATAGGCTTAGTTCAATGGAAATGAAGATGGATAAACTAATGGATGCATTGAATTCCAAGTTCACGAGCCAAGATGAGAATCAAAAGATGATGGAAGTTAAATTTGACCAAATTGTTAGGAATTATGCCTCTTCCATTCACAATCTAAAGGTTCAAATGGGCCAATTAGTTAATACATTATCTACACAAAGTGTGGGGAGTCTCTCGAGCAACACATAATCAAATCTAAGGGAGCAATTAAAAGCCATCACATTTAGAAGTGGGGAAAAGTTGGAAAACTATTTGAAAAACAAATTGAATCCCACCAAGTAGATGAACAAGAGAAAAAGAACATGGATGAAAAAAGAAAACTGACACTTCTTACGTTCCTCCTCCTCTATATAAACCAAACATCTCATTTCCAAAAGGCTACAGAAGAAAAAAATAGATATATGATTTGTAAGGTTCGTGGAGAAGTTGAAGAAATTACATATGACTTTACCCTTTGTGGAAGCTTTAGAAAGCATAACCAAGAAAGCAAAGTTTTTAAAAGTTATCTTATGAAACAAGTTGATTTGGGATAACAACCAAACAATCTTCATGATGAAAAACTGTAGCTCCGTAATTACCAACCGCATGCCCTCAAAGTTGAAAGACTCAAGAAGTTTTATTGTACCATGTTTTGTTAGTATGTTAGAATTATCTAAATATTTACATGACTTAGGTGTAAATATTAATCTTATGCCTTTGTCTATTTTCAAGAAATTGGGGCTAAGAGATGTGAAGTTGACTTTCATACTTATTTAGTGGGCAGATCAATCTATAAAGAAACTATTTGGCATGATGGAGGATATGTCTGTAAATGTGGATAAGTTTATTATTTTTGTGGATTTCGTTGTGCTAGATTTTGAAGATTATCAAAAATATATGTCTATTAATTCTTGTAAACCCTTTTTAAACACTAGAAGAGCTTTAATAGATTTCTATGAAGGCAAGATTGATGATGAACAAGTAGAATTTAATATGAATAAGGTATTAAAGAATTCGAAGGAGGCTAACTCGTACATGATAATTAATGTAGTTGAATCTTTAAAGGAGCAAGAGTAGGAGCCAATTTTGGAAACTATTGATGAAGTATTAGTAGTTGCTTTAAGTAATTATAGTTTTTGCCTCCACAATACAAGTTGTTTCATTCAACTAAAGATTCAAGGAGTTCATTATTCTTTGTTTTAGTAACAACTTGTTATCTATAAAGGCATTAATGAAGTCAACTGGTTTAATTAATTTCATACATTATATCTTTGCTATTATCTTACAATTTGTGGCTTGTTCTTAGGATATTAAACTGTTAAGGGTAGAAACTGATAGAAGCAAGCCACTAATTTAAGACCTAGGTTGATGGTACAGGTGAAAGATACGTCAAGCTAACGATGTTAAACAAGCGCTACTTTGGAAGCAACCTAAGAATTATGATAACTTTCATTTTTATTGTTGTTTTATTTTATTACTACTTTGTTATTTTTTATGCCTTATATTTATTTCGTAGAAAGTTGAATTGATGGATGCTCACGACATGAAGTGTATCCAAGTTCCAACGTAACACTATCACCACCAAGATCACCATAAGTTTCCTTACTTTTACTTTTAACTTATTGTTATTTTTCTTTATTTATATTGTTTTGGTTTCCATATTGAGGACAATGTGTTGTTCAAGTGTAGGGATGATTATGCATTTGTAGATAATTTATGTGTGAAATTGGTATTTGCATTGTGTTAGTTTTACGTTAGCATATTATGAACATTTAGTTGCTCGATGTGTGCATTTGATGAATGTGTCAATGACATGAATTGAAAGGAATTGGCTTACTTTGAACATGTTTGTTTAATTTGTAAAGACATAGTAACTTATAAATTTTGTGTTTTATCTTTGGGATGAATATGCATGTTAATTAGGATATGACACATATTCTTTCACTTTATGACACTTTATCAGATACATTTATAATTATACTTATTTAAATTGGTTAGCATTATTAGTATCATTTCATGAGAGTGATTTACTAAGAAGAAATGAGGTAGGTAAAGAAATTAAATGATAAAAAAGGTATTAAATAAAATTACTATTCTTGTGGCCCTTTTTGAAGGAAATTAAGTTAAAAATAAAGTTGGTATCCAATAGAGAGTTATGATATACCTGAGTAACTAGGGGAACTTATGAGAAAATGTTTGTCTTCATGTTCGAAAGCTATAATGAAACTCTAACCAAGCTAAATAAAAAAATGTAACCTAGTTAAGTAACTGGGGGATATTCATGACAAATTTGCCTACGCGTCAAAAGACTAGGTGATCATTGAAGAAAATCTAAAAGGATGGTGTGTGCAATAAAATTAAACCTATTGATCTTTTAAAATTAGTAAGAATTTTCATGAAGGGTTGCTTAGTGATATTCTAACTTTTTAATTGTTTGATAATAATAAGTGCATGCGTATAAGTGTCATAGGTATACGAATAAGATATTGATATTTTGATTGATATGTATATTCAAATTAGGTTACTTAAACATGAAAGGAATAAGTCAATATATTGGAACTTTTTAAGTAGTTAATATTTTAACTTAATTCTATGAGATTTGATGTCATTGTACCATTATTGCATTATGTATGATTGTGTGGTTATGAGTTACATGTTTTGTTTGTGTTTTTAGCTTTGCTTGAGGAAAAGCAAAGATTTAACTGTGGGGATATTAATAGATGTATATTATAGTATGTTTTCTAGTTGTTTGAGTGTGTTTTTAAGTTTTTTCATAAACGATAATCATATGTTTAGGACTTAGAATTATGTTCTTTTTAAGTGTTTTTATGTGATTTAGTTGTTTGATTAGTTTAAAGCAAGAATTTGATCTTAATTTTATGTTTTAAGAGGTGTTTGATGTGTTTTTTAGTAAGTGGAAATAGGAAATTTAAGAAAAAGGAAGAATTTGGAGAAGGGAAGAAGCCACGATTCTGTACAACGCCACTATCATGACAGAGGGCATGAACTAGGCATGCCACAATCGTGGTAAGGTGTTTTCTAACACTCAAAATTTTTATATTCTTGACATTTCAGAGTTATTTTTGGAATAAAATTAAGTGAAGAAATCCTAAAAACAACCCTAGAAGTATCAAGAAGTATTTAAGGAATAGAAAACACCAAAATTAGGTTGTACATCAAATTAGAAGAGATTAAAAAAAAGACATCAAGAGCAACTCCAGATTTTCTAGATTCCTAAATCAAGACTCTAAACTATTTTTCTTTCTTTTCTCTTCATATATTTCATTTTCTTAGATGTTGATTTGGATTATTAGGATGTTAAACATGATTATGAGTTTCTAAATCCATAGTATTATTCTTGATTTGTTTTGTCAAACTTTATTCTTGTTGAATTCAATACATATATGAATGCTTGTGATATTTTTGTGCTTGTACTTCGTAATAAATTAAGAGATTGAATCAAGTTATTTGTGTTAAGGTGCGTAATGAGAATTGGTAGCTTAATAGACCTACAAATATCATATTACTAAACAATTGAAGAGAGATCTTAATTATGAATTAATTATCCTTATAATTACTTCAAATCCAATTGAAAAGTTAGGAGTAGTTTTAAAAATTGAGTGGTTGCAATTATATTATTATTGATTTCAAATGGAATTACTTAATTAGATCTTGAGAGAGGGTAATCAAAAACCTTAGGATACCTAGGATTAAGCATAAATTAAATAAACAAGATAAAGGGAAGATAAAAAATGATGATTAACCTTATTCTTATTGCTAGCCCAACTATTCACTTAACTAATTGTTTCATTTTATTAGTTTATTTCAATTTTTGTTAATTTAATTTAACTCAACCAATCTTTTATTACTTTAAACAAAGTTTTATTAAAGTTTTTAGCTAACTAATTAATCCTCGTGAGAATGATATCTTTTATACTATGAGATACGATCTGTATACTTGCGGTATTGAGGTTTTTATATAAAATTGTCAATAATAACCAAAAATAAAAAAATCCATAAATACATCAATGATGTCCTCAATTAAATCATCAAAAAGGCCATCATGCACTTTTAAAACGTGGCTTGTTCATTGCACAATCCAAAGGGCATCCTCTTATAAGCGAACATATTGAAGGGATATATGAATGTTGTTTTCTCCTGATCTTCCAAAGTAATAAGAATCTAGAAGTAGCCCAAAAGTCCATCCAAAAAACAATAGTGCATATGACTAGCTAGCTACTCCAACATTTGGTACATAAAAAGCGAAAGGAAGTGATATTTTTCAGTAGCATCATTCAACTTCTTATAACTGATGCATACTCTCCGTGCAATAATGGTTCTTATAAGAATCAATTCATTCTTCTCATTGGGTACTCTCATCATTCCTCCCTTCTTTGGTACAATTTACACTGGAACCAGTAAAAACTATTAGAAATAGGGTAAATCACACTAGAATCTAAGAGTTTAATTACCTTTTCCTTTACTTCTTGCTTTATATTTGGATTAAACATGCTTTGGAGTTGCACTACAAGCTTGAAATCAACCTCTATAAGAAAATTTTAACCGTAAAAGGATGAGCTAATTCCTCTAATGTCATAAATCTTCCAAGAAATGACCCTCTTATGCTCCTTAAGAACAATTAACAATTTCTCCCCTTAATCCGCATTTAAATTTGAAGCAATAATTAGTGGAAGCTTTGAATTCTTCTTTTGAAATGCATATTCTAAGTGATCAGTCAAATTCTTTAACTCCAACTCTAGTGGTTCTTCAATGAAGGGTTTTAACCTCTTCTCCTTTCTTCTTTCAATCTTTTCAAACTCCTTTCTTACCATGGGTTCATTAGCCTCTAAATAAGCTACTTTTATCCCTATCTTCCTCCTCACCTTTAACATGATACGACTCAAGGAGGCCTTTAGAAACAAAATTTCGTCAACATGTAAAATTGAAAAATCAATAGTATTAACAAAATTGCAAGTATCATTATGCTCAAGGGAGTGTCTTATGATATTAATTATTTTAATTAAAGTAATCTTTTCTTCCCCAACCTTAAGAACTATTTTTCCATTACTAACATCGATAATAGCTTAAGCAATGGCTTAAAAGGATCGACCTGAAGTCAAGGGTACATCTATAGCCTCACTAATATCTAACATCACAAAATCAACTATGAAAATAAATATATAAACTTTCATAACCACTTCTTAACAATTCCCTTAGGATTCTTAATCGATCTATTAGTTAATTGAATGATCTTCCTAGTGGGTTCATCATAGTGAGTTTTGGTTCCCTTAATTCCAATTTTTTTAAAAAAAAATTTATAAGGCGTCAAGTTTATTCTAGCCTTTAAATTAGCCAAAGCTTTTTCCACTAACAAACAACCAATTAAACAATAGATAATAAAATTCCATGGATTTTTAAGGTTCTTTGTAACTTATTTTGTAGAATAACCGAGCACTACTCAATCAATGTTACTATAGCCAATGCCTCCAACTTCATTTTGTAAGATATTAATTTCTTCAAGAATTTAGCATACTTTGGTATTTGTAAAGTGGCTTAACAAAAAGTAAGTTAATATGGAGTTATTTAAAAGTTTACAAAATCTACCAAACAACTTATCTGTGTGATCTTTCTTCAACTTAGCATCTTGGCTTTTGGTAGATGCTCTTCGTCTTTAGCTTTCTCTTGACTCCTTTTGCTACTTTACTCTATACTCCAGGGCAAGTTTTCAACTTGGAATTTCTTTCCACTCTTAAAGGTGACTTTCTTCATGTGTTCGTTAAGACTTTCCCTAGTGCTACTAAGCAAACTCCCTTATTGTCTTTAAAAAACTAGTTTTGCAAGTTGGGCAATTTAGTTCTCCAAATTATAGATAGAAGCCCTTTGATTCCTTAATGAAGTTTCAGAAGTTTGAAATCTCATCTCTAAAGTCTAAATAAATTTAGTAATGGGATCTTTAAATCTTAACTTCTTTTCTTAAGGTGGGTGTTATTGAAATCTTAGTGGAGGTTTGTTCTTTTGCTCTACTTGATTCTCTGAAAAGCAATTATGGTGATTCCTCAATCCTAGATTCTATGTATTGTTGTAAGGATTATTTTGGAGTCTAGGAGCATTCATTATGTATTCCACATACTCAAGCTTTGTCATAGTCTTCACTGCCTGAAATTCTTGAATTGCATGCTTTAGCCTGCACCAATTGCATTACATCATTTAGACTATTTAAGAATTCATTGTCAATCCATCAATATTTTTGCCCAAATCTTCAACCTAGCCCGTCAAAGTTATAACTACATCTACATCATAAACTCAGGTAGATTTAGATCACAAAATAGAGAACTTGGAATGTCAGATTGATTCCGAAGGATCAGTGATTGGCTAAATTTGAGTAGTCAATGTTGTAATAACCGCAAGTGCATAACGTAGCTGAAGCTAGTATCGCCAAGTACAGGTCGATCCCACGAAGACAATGAATACTAGTAATTAC
Organism: Erythroxylum domingense; assembly: GCA_025594535.1. Classification (NCBI taxonomy): domain Eukaryota; kingdom Viridiplantae; phylum Streptophyta; class Magnoliopsida; order Malpighiales; family Erythroxylaceae; genus Erythroxylum; species Erythroxylum domingense. The sequence continues at coordinate 11,753,671 of JANQBM010000007.1, forward strand.
TCTTCCCCTATTATCTAGCTTAAGGGATGATTTTAGTTCTTAATAAAGAAAATAAAACTAAGCAAATAAAATAAAATAAGTGATGAAATTGAATAGAGAATTCAAGAACCACTAGGAAATTATCGATATCGAATAATTAGTATCTAGGTTTCGAATCCCCTAAACCCTTAATATATTAACCTTTTATCATGCAATTGTTTGATGATTTATTGGACCATGGAGACTCCTATGGTATGCTAATAGCTGGCCTTGAGTCTAGTAATCACTAATTCTAACATTTCTAACAGAATTACTTAGTTTAAATTTTATATGCATTACTAATTTATGAGTCTTTCTAGTGGTTTAATCTTGATTCAGAAGATTTATGTCATCCTATCTCTAGGGTTGCAATCAACTTCTTCCAATTACAATTGATCTATTCAACATAGGATTTCTCAATCTCTATATATGAAATCAGATTATAAATAAAATACATAATCAGATCTAATATAACAATCAAATCAATTACATTAATAAAAAAATCAATTATGTTAAAATATTAACATAAGGCTCATCTAACCTAAATACTAACTCGACATTTAATTACATATGATAGAAAACGAAATCAAACATATATAATAAGAAATATGAATAGAAAACAATGAGTTTATAATTTTAAATATCCTTTATTGTCTTCTATCGAAGGTTCTTGTAATGTAAATGCTTGATCTTATATGTCGATGAATCTTTTAATGATTTTTTCGTATTTCCCACTTCTCTTGACAAAATCGTACTTATATAATGAGTTCCACGTCTAGAATCTCCTCCTTATGTCAGCTCTCTAACTCTTTACCAAATGCCCTCTGCTTTCGCCTTTCAAATTGTTTCTTTACAACGAAATATAGGGTTCTAAAGAGATGTATGATCTGAAACTTACAAGAATCGTGAACATGCACAAGTTCAGGAAAGTGCACAGCCATGTGCACAACCGTGCATCCTTTTTGCATTTCAAACCTTCAATTTCTGCCGTGATCTTGTCCAAATTCTTTTCATTTTAATCCATAAAGGCAATTATTATTGTAAACATAAAACAAAAAGAAATCAAAATTAAAAATTAAAAGCATATATTCAAGTAAGAAGTTTTTGCACCAAAATTAAACTTCAAATATCAGAATCGAAAGTAGTATTACGCATCCCCGTCACTTGCGGATGTGTTCAACATGCCTAAAAGCTTCCATGACTTGATGTTAAAAAGAGTACATATACTTTGGACCGCACAACGCATGTTCAGTTTAGAGAGGTTTTTTCCAGTTTCGCGATCGTACAAATTGGAAGCCTAGATGACTAAATCATGACTTTCATAACTAGATGACCTCTCGAACGGAGTTTTAGCCACAATTGGCATTACAGTTCTTGAAAACCCTCCATTTACACAACTAAATACATCTGCTTCGGGTTTTCCAATATGCAACACAATACATCCAGACCGACGTACTGCTGACTATTGGCTATTGCAACTTTCTTTCGCGCTAATTCCAAACATCCCCACTATTTTGTCACTCAAAAGGTATCGAAAGTTCTGCTTAATGATCCTAACTCGAACAATAGTAGTAGCTCCATTCTGCATGTTCCCAACAAGAAAAAGAAAACAATTCAAACAGAAACATCTTAAGGCCATTTTAAATATTTAACATGGCATTCAGAATCGAAACATGTTTAATTTCGAAAACGAAATAGCAGTAGCCAGTACGCCTCAAAGCCAAATCTCATTGCCTAAATTAAAAAGACAACTAACGATCCAACAATTCAACAAAATCTTAATACTATGTCTCAAAATACTAAACAGAAGCATTTGGTTTTTGTAATTGACGAAAATGAAGGCATCTGCGAACTCATCAAGAATCCTTAGTAGCGACCAATTCCCCAGACTCTGACTACACCATCAGTATAACCACTAAACAAAGTGCTTCCGTCAGCACTCCAGTTCAAGCTTGTGCAGTAGATGTTCTGCAAAAACATGGCAAATCAATACAGCATCAGTACATGGCATTAAATCCTAAATTCTAAGAAGCAAGCTAAAAACCTGCCACCCTATATAACACAACACAATTTACATCATCTAACGTCATTTCTCAACATAATTTAAGTACACAAGATAAGCAGGAAAGAACATGATACAAAGATTCACCACTACGAAGCTAAGGGCAATCCATGACTTGTAATTAAAAGAAATGAAGAAATGAGAGCTCTTGACAACATAATTTTCACAATTGAAAAATAGATGCGCTTCAAACAAGGGACAAATTAATCGCAACTCTAATCAAATAAGCATGGTATAGATATCAAAAGAACTCAACATTCACCCGTTTAAAAGGTCATCTCACAGAAATAGCTAAACTCAGGCTGCAGATTATCCACAGATAAGAAAGAGCAATAAATATAACAACCAACATAAAATAAGTTACAAACAAGAAAGCAGCTAACGATTAAAACAAACAAATCAAGTATAAGAATCAGCTAACATTATATATGGTCTTAGAGCTCAATTAGGAAACAGCAACAAATAGTAAAGCTATTGTTTTCGCTTTTTTTAGACTCATATAACCGCAAAATACCTTCTTCTTGGCACCAGTAGTAGCAGCAGTTCCCTCAGATTTCTCAGCCTCAGCCTTGAGATCAACCTTCAAGTCCTCAACAATACTCTTACTCTCAAGATCCCAAATCTTAATGCTTTGCTCAGTTGCAGCACAAAGCCAATACCTGTTAGGACTGAAGCAAAGCGCATGAATAACAGCGCCTGCATCAAGACTATAAAGCCTCTTCCCTTCAGCCAAATCCCAAAGTAAAATCACCCCATCTTTGCCTCCGCTCGCACACAAAGACCCATCAGGGGACACAGCAACGGTGTTCACATATCCCCCATGTCCGGCCAAGGTATTCCTCAGCTTGCAATTGGTCAAGTTCCAGACTTTAACAGTACGGTCCCATGAAGCAGACACAATTGTGGGGTGGACAGTATTTGGACTAAAACGCACGCAACTGACCCAATCGGAGTGAGCATCGCCGTCTTGAATGGTGTACTTGCACTCGCCCAGAGTGTTCCAGAGCTTGATGGTACGGTCACGAGAGGCGGAGACGATCTGACGGTTGTCAATGGAAAAGGCGACGGACAGAACGTCCTTGGTGTGGCCAACGAAGCGGCGGGCGGAGACTCCGGCGGCGAGGTCCCACAGACGGAGCTCGCCGTCCCAGGAGCCGGAGAGGGCAAATTGGCCGTCGGAGGAAAGGACAACATCCTGAACGAAGTGGGAGTGGCCAGTGAGGCGGCGGCGTGGGACGCCGTATGTCTTGTCCTCCTTGGTGAGCTGCCAGAGAATGATGGATTTGTCACGAGAAGACGTAACGATCACGTCGGAGTTATCTATAGGGGTGGCGATGGCCGTCACCTGGTCGGTGTGAGCCCTCATGGTGCCACGAAGTACCAGGCCATCTGCCATTGCTAAACAAACGGAGAATTGGGGTGATAGTGGCAAAAGTTTAGGCGGAAACAAAATAAAAGGCCGCGATGCGAGGGTGTATATATAGTGGAAAGGTGAAGCTAGGGTTTTGAGGGTTATTAGAGTTTTAGGGTGTAAGTCTGGCGATGGGCCTCAGTCATGGGTTGTCTACTTTTACAAGCCTGTCCATGCAGCATGTCCATAAAATGATGTGCCAAGTTATTGGATGACTATTCCAGTTTGATGGGCTATCTTTCTCTCTTCTTTTTTTTTCCCCCCTTACTTAAATTATTATATTAATTTGCTTCATTTTTATTATTGAATTGATATTTTAAAAGGTGATTGGTTAAGATCTACTGATGTTAAGCATAAAGCTGTTGGTATATAATCAAGGTGAACTTAAAACCCCTCCTAATCTAACCAATTTCTTTAAAAATGAAATGTAAAAAAAAAAACCCATACGATTATGATGTGTTAGAATTTATAGTTAAAACAAAATTACCTACAAGTAATGTTAATAACAAAAGGAAGGGACCGATGGAGAGAGTCATTTTGTACTAAGTTCTGGAATTTATTGCGATTGATTCTCGCGTCACCTGTGATGGAGTAGATCCTTGTCCTCCCAAAGCCCCAATATCCTCCTCAACTCTCTCTCTCTCTCTCCCCACCCCACCACTGTTTGCGGGCGGGTTTTTCTAGGCCTACCCATTGAGAGTGTTGAGCCTTTCAACTTTCTTCTTCTCTTCACAGAGGTCTTGAATATGGACTTGTGGGTATTCCCTTAGTATCGAAATGCTTTATCTAAGGTTGGTCCTGTTTCCTTTTGTTTATAGTCTTTAATTTCTTGGGTGTCTGTCAAGACTTCTTTTCTATTGTTTTGCTGTTCCATGTGAGTTGTGGGTGTTTGCCCTTTTCAGGCATGGGTTATGGAGAAAGAAGTCCTGTTTGCTTCAATTTTTCGCTTTAAGTACTTTACGTTGTTGACTTAAGTTTACTTTTGCTTGACTTAGCAATTTCTGGAGAAGGCATAGGAGGAAGATTTTTATTGCAGCAGGTGCTTTAGGAGGCGGGTATTTCCTATATAACCTATACCGTGCGCAGAAACGTAGCCTCGCTGATCTAGAGAGAATCCTTGCAAATGAAAGAGAACATGAAGAGCTCATTAAGGCCCAGTTGAGTGACTTCTTTTTCATTTCATTTATTTTATTTCGATGGAAGGAAGCATTGGGTGATTTCTTATGTGTTTTGATTGATCTTGAACTTGATAGAATGCAAGCCCATTTTGAGAACATCCAAGGGATAGCTGATACAACAATACTGCCTCATGTAATTCAACATGTAAGTGATCGGATAGCAGAAGACTTGGACCTCTCAAACCTCACTGAGAGGCTAAGGAGAGGGAAGGTTCATCCTAGTACTCTGACATCTTCACAAAAAGTTGAGCTATGGGACAGACTCAAAATTTTAAGTATGTAGCTTCAAGTTGCTCTTTTTTATAATTAAATAGTGAATTCCTCTAATTTGTGGGGTTTTATCAATTTCATTGCTGTTCTACAGGTTTCACAAGAATGTTGGTGTCACTGTGGTCTATGACAGCCCTTACTTTATACATACGAGTTCAGGTTAATATTCTGGGAAGACATTTATATGTTGATACCGCACGCTCTCTTGAAATATCACATTTTCTCGTAAGTGCCATTATTTTACAGCATTGTCTCCATTAATAGTTTGATACTCTTCAGCAGCTTGTGTGATAATTTCTTTTTTATGTCCTCTTGTACTATGTTTATTGATCCACTGTTCTTTCATATGCTTAATCCAATATGTTGATGTTCTTACCGAAGAATTGAGATTTTTACTCAGAGTGCAATTCAGCCTCTACTATATATCAGCACATGTGAATTAATAGTTCTCCTGACTGTTTATGCGTAAATTTGTTAAAATTATGAGTTGGTTATGGCACCTTTCCCTTTCCAAAACGTTATTTCTGTATTTGTTGTGTTTGTAGAACTGCATGGACTTGGTTGGATTGTTAGATAAATATTATAATTCCTGTAACTGACTGCTCCAAAGAGAATCTACGTTGTAGATTTTCATTCAACATTGTCAGAGTTGTCTATTGAATACTTGTAATGGCAACTGATTTTTCAATACGTCATGATAAAGCTATATATAATTATACTTGGACTGTCGTAACGGAAAGATGCAGTTGAAAATAATTTTTAAGTGTGCCTGGGCAAGTGAGACTATATATGGGTTTAGAGCAAAGTTGTTGATTTATTGTGGGGGTCAGTATCTAGATACACTGTATCCAAATGACTGTGTGTCAGAAGTTGGCTACAGGTTGATGCTTAGGTGAAATTCAGTGCACCATCATTTGGTTGATCAGTAATTACAAAATTGAAGATGTAAAGAGTTCAATTATTATAAACAAATCAAGTGCTCTTCATCTAGACCAGAATTTTGATAAAATTTACCCTATCTTTGTACCTTCTTTTGAACTCTAGAAACATTGACTGGGATGACTAGACCATTAGATGTTTAGGTCGCCCTCCCATTCATAAGAATATTGCAGATTTATTTAACTAGAAGCAGAGGAGAAAATAAGATCAATACCATTTTCATGGAAACTATTTAAAGGCTCTAAGGATTGTGGAACTAGATTCATTACAGAACATAATAGGCAAAGTGTGGCCCTCGAAGACTTCAATTCATGCATAATGACAAAAAAGAAGTAAAACATTAGGGGAGTATAAGAGTTGGGAACTATGATCTTGCAATATGTTATCAAAGGAAATTAGCATCATAGTTCCATCATGGATCAGAGTGGGGTGTGGTAACTGATCCAAGTCGCTTATGAACTGTTAAGAGCAGCAACTCCTCCTGGCTGTAGTCTACTTCTTCACCTAACAGTTATTCAGTGTTTAAGCAAATCATTGAAATAAATTTTGATCCATAGATTATATTTTTCCTTCTCCTTCTTTCAACAATGCTTGAGATCCATTGGTCTGAAAATTATCAATCTGCTATTTAGAGAATAAGATAATCACATCCTATTTACTCATTGAAATGAGAATGAACAGATTTCATAATCTGGATGGATCCTAAACATATCAGGGACTAGTTTTTCTGGGAACCATTGATATGGAACCTAAGTTGGGACTGCATAGAAAAAGTAGTGTAACAAAAACTCTTCGTACTTTTGCTTTAATGGATGAAACAATATACTTTTCATCTTTTTGTTAAGTATATAAACTTTTCTCCTTTTTGTATAATTTTATCATAATCTCAATAAGGTGGATGACGGATCATGGATATCACTATTTGTCTGTAGTCCTTGGTCTCTTTTTGCTTGTTCTGTATGTTTTTGCAGTCTTCTGCAACCAATCATTCGTGTTCCGTTTTACAGGAAGATCATGATCTCATTGACCGGGATGATGAACAGAAGTTTTTGGCAACTGCAGATTTTCTTGCTAGCAATGGCTTGCCAGCTTTAATTTCTAATATGCAGGCAGCAGTAACTGAAGAGCTCAAGGGGTAATATTTCTTACCTGTTACAGAATTTCAAGCATTCATCAGCTAAAAAAAGGCCCTGTCCTTTATCTAAAGAAGGCATTTTACAGTTTTGAGATAAGGCAAGATATTTATCAATTTACAAAATGGAGATTAGTTGTTTACATGGGATGCATATACTTCTAATAATTTCTATAATCATTTGCGCTGTCAAAGTGTGCCAACTTATTTGTTTTATACACTTCCAAACTGATGATATTCTTGGCGCTTGTTAGTTACATGAGACTGTTATGAATAACCTTTAGACATTATTTGAAGACTTCTAAACTTTATAATTTCCTAGAAATTGCTTGATTATGATGACGAATAGTTGATAGCTCACAACTAGTTGATAGCTCATTAGCCATGCAAAGATTTTGCAGCTTTCAGTAATGACTTGAGATTACAGAAAGTAACTCTTAAATGGTTTATGGCTATGCTTGAATTAATTTGTGTAGAAAACAGCTTGGTGATCTCTTCAACACCACAACACTACATGGAACTATCATGCAGATACTACGTGTACTTATGAGCACAGGAAGTCCCCATAAGTGGGTGGACTGTTTGATGCCTGAAGATGGTAGCAGAAGAGGTACATCCTCCAGTAGTGGTGACGCTATTCAATTTGAAACTACAAAATTTGACCAGTTTATGTTAGAAGTGCGGGCGGTATTGTTGAGGTATGCTTTTCATATTGGTTTTGGTAAAAGGGCTATGCTTACTATGTTTCAGTGCTACAGTTTAAAAGGCCATGCTTAGAAATGTACGTAAAATGATATGCCACCATGAATGAAGTCCATACGTTGAACTTGGGGAGTCTGGGTTCTTTTTATACGTCAAGGTTGTTTTGTCCATTGGTTAGTGCATGAAACTGCTTGGACTTAGAGGATACTGATTTACATAGGTTGATGTGCGGTGATCGTCAGATGGTAAAAGCATAACTGGAAGTAACATTAGTTTTTTGCCACCGACGCCGCAGTCTACCAGGCTCCTGAATACAGAAAGATTTCTGCTTGCTAATCTTGATATTGATAACTGGAAAAACCTTTCACTTCTCTTTGACAGTGGTAAAACATGTATGTATCCATGTAAAAGATGTTGTCATGTGATCTCAGTAGTAACTTCAGAATTAGAATATGAAACATCGCTGCAAGTGCTGTTCGTCGTTTGAAATTTAAAATTTTTCATTTTGTTATCCTGCAGCTCTGAATTCAGTAGAATTATGGATATTTCTTTGCAAGCAGCGGTGGATGGAGTGGTGGACGAAATTGGGTCTCAGGTCAGTGGGACCAGTTTGACAACCGGCATTGTGCTAGCAAGACTCGTGCCAAGAGTTGCACAGATGGGTCCATTACTGCTTGTAGAACCAAGTCAGAACCAGTTTATGAAAACCATCCGGAGGGTACCAGAAGTAGAACTGTTCTTCACACTCCTTTATGCAAATATTCCAACTTCGTGGACTAGTGAACATTGATTTTCTTCGTTCACAAATTTTTTTTTAGTTTTCATTTGGCCACCAATGTAAAGTATTTTGTGTGGCGCTAGGTTTGGGGTTCAAAGACTGCTTATGATGTGAAAGGAATAAAAGAGAAGGTTGAAGAATATGCCATTTTGCTGTAATTCCTCGTTAACCAGAAAATGTCTGGTTGATTACTTAGCCGTTTTGCCATCCTGAGTGGATATAATAGCAAGCTTCACCTGAGGTTTTGAATCATTGTTGAAACGATTAATGTATTTGCTTGGTTCCCGAAAGAGTAAAGATCAGAGAATGAGGCACCCGAAATATACAGTCTCTTTCTCTTCTTTTAATATATTATTAAGATCTCTCATTATATACTTTCCTAAAGTCATAATATTATACTTTCTTAAAGTCTATTTTGGTTGATGAGTTCCCTATTTTCTATTTGCCAAGTGGGCGAGCTTAGGCTTCTCGTTTGTTGAGATTATTAACCGCGTTCCAAAGTTGTCATGTTGAGCTAATTTAGGCATCTACATATAATTAGCCTAACATTTGGCGGGACTTAGGGTTGTAGTCTTTTCTATATATATAATCTGGCATCTAACATGTAAGCAGAAGTAACTTTTGACAGAAACTGAACCCGTTTTATAAAAGGAAAAAACATCATAAAGTGAAGAATATGTTTCTTTAGCAAAAGAAAAATATGCCCAACAATACAAAAAATAGAGAAACTCGTACAATGAATAATTATGTTATCTTTTTAGTTTTGAATGTTTAACTTTTTAATCTTCTCTCTAATTTCTCTCTATCATTTCTTGCCCTTAATCTTCTCTTGATTTTAGCTTTTAACCATCTTATAAGTGTTAATTTCGACATGTTTTAAGCATAAGTTTGAGGGCATTTAACTTATGAGGAATTTTGTATGACTTGGTACTTAATTTAACTTACATTTTATTTATTGGCCTTGTATTAGCGCTACAATAAAGAAAGATCGATCGGGTAAGTCTAAATTAAGTTGAACTAAAAAATGAAAACCAACCAAATAAAAAAATTTAAACAAACAAACGATATGAACCCCAACAGAAGATACTAACGTCAAATCAACATTAAAGAAATTATAACTAAACAAAAGACATAACACACAAACAAATAATATGAAACCAAATACACATGAAATGAAATGCACTCACACATAAGAAACAACAAAATTTAAAAGTTTAAGGGATAAGAAAGCTTATTCCGATGATGGTGGCGACGGTGATGGTGTAGGAGCTTCAAAATTGTTTCTCCGACAGAAGTTGAGGAACCTTCTCTTTAAGCTGCATTGCTCCTTATGAACTTGCTGCATTTGAGTGTCGAGTTCATCGAGTTAGGATGTCATCCGTTGTTGATTTGTGACTATTCGGTCAAGAATCGGTTGATATCGGTCAACCGCTATTGATTCCCTCAGTTCCTCCACTACTGCTTCCTCTTTTGGTTCTGGAGCTGCACTAGAAGTGGAGGGTCAGTCTACGACTGCACTGGCACCCCTCCTGCTCCTCACTGTAATGTGCATCTGAGGATTGTGAAGTTTCATAGATTGGACCTCCATAATCTCAGAGCGTCTCAAATAGACTATGTCAAACATATCGTGGGGAGTAATATGCAAATTCTCCATATTAACTTTATAAAATACGCCCAAAGCAGAAGCAATATGAGCCATCCCAAAAGACGTATTGTTTTTATTAATCACACTCACTAGTGATCGAAAAATTCTATAAGGTGTGTTGATTTTAAGCTTTCTATCCATGCACCATAAAAAGAAAAGTTCTTTAGCTGAGCATTTATTGATTTCTGTTTTATTAAACACAGTTAAGCATATGAATTTATGTAACAACAAATGCTCAGCACTCCAAATCAAAGAGTTCGATGCATTACGTGAATCAAAATGGGCTCCACCTCTAAAAGTGTTCCAATAAGCTAAGTTATGTTTTCCTTCTTTGAAAACTTGAAGACGGAGCTCGTCGACTGATTGCCTAACCCTCATCGTCTTTGGTGGAGCCATTGTTAGAAGAAAATCTGCAAAAATGAAAGAGAGAGAGTGAAATTCATATTTTAGAGAGAAAATAAAATCCCACCTAAATCTTTGTATTTTTGAATGATTGATGCATGAAAAGAATGAAGGAATATAAGATTAATGGAAAAGGATGAAGAAAATACCAAGAATCTAGATAAAAAATGAAAAGTTTTAGAGAGTGGGAGGAGAGAAAATCGTCTTCTAGAGAGAGAGGGAGTGGAATTTTGAAAAGTGAATGAGAGAAGAAAAGAGGGAAAATTTTTAAGCTCCCTTTCGGATGGGATTCCCATGCTCGTGGAAATTTTGGAGATTCCCACACTCACGGAATTGTGGGGATTCCCACAAGTGTGGGATTCCTCTCCAGAAACTTTCTGGAGAGGTTTCCCACGTCTGTGGGAATCACCATAATTCCTATGAACGTGGGAATTGGTGATCCTCGCAAATTTCAAACCTTCTTCTAAGCTTATATGCATTCTTCATGATCCCAAAACCTACAAACACATCAAGATAATATCATCAACAAGAAATCTGAAAAGAAAACAAATTGAAATCCAAACAAAATCAACATAAACATCAATCAAATCCTAGTCAAACATGATCATAACTAAGGAATTCAAATGAACTACTAATTGAATAACAACAAACAAAGGCTAGTTGACTCCCATACGTTGCCTCCTATACAATGCTTTTGTTACCATCAGTAGCTCGACTCTCCTTCTTACTCATAGTGGTTCAAATGATTGGAATGATAGCAGTGCATAAACTGATATCAGACTTTATACAGGGGCTACCTTATTTTGGGCTCCACCTTTATTATTGTTTTCCTTTTTTCGTCTTCTCCTACGCATTCGTTTCTTCCTGAATGCATTTCGGGGTCCTCAGTATTTTTCCATCCTCCTTGGAGTTTAGTTTCCTTGATTTTCGCTGGGGGTAGAGTAGGATGATAATTCTTCTTCGACACCTTGAATGTTAACTGCTCCTTCCCTACTCTTAGTATTAACTTCCCTACTTTATCAATGTGTAGCTATACATTCTTAATGATCCCCTTCGGTAAATGCAGTAACATCCCCTCACTTATGGGAGGGGCATTTTGGTCAATTTGGATGGGTTAGAAATATTGAAAGTATTTTTGACATATTCATGCATTCATCTATGCACATGAATAATAAATAGTGAATTTTTGCATATGAAATGTTTGTACATGCATGCATGACATTTTTTCGGTTTTTAATTGTGAATAATTGAGTTATATAGAAAAAGTGTTTAAAGTGATTGAGAATTGGAATTGGAGAGGTTTATTAGGGTTTTCCTAATTTTAGAGAATTATAGGAATTTTTCGGGAATTTTCTGGAATTATTTCCGGACCCGAAAAATTGTCAAGTGACTGATTATGGGTCATCCAGTAGAAAATTTGTTGTCCAATAGCAATGAAAATTTAGAAATATGAAATTAAGAATTTTTGGAAGTGAACCATTGGAAATTGGAGAGAAATTGAAGTGAATTGAGAAGAAATGTATTGGCCAATGAGAGTGTGACACATGTCACAC
>JANQBM010000007.1:11765860-11802284 GCA_025594535.1 Erythroxylum domingense
ATAAAACAAACAAAAACAATGACACGAAAATAAACAAAAGATATAAAACCACACAAAAGAAAATAAAATCAAACCAACTAGAAATGACAGGGAATCAAACAAAAGAAAATGACACAAATGAAAAGTTTAAGGTAAGAAGTGGCTTATAGAGATGATGGTGGTGATGGTGTAGGCAAAGGAGCTTCAAAGTTATTCCACTGACAGAAGTTGAGGAACCTTTTCTTCAAGCTGCATTACTCCTTATGAACCTGCGGCATTTGAGTGCCGAACTTATCAAGTTGGGATGTCATATGTTGTTGGTTGGCGGCCATTTGGTCGAGGATTTGTAGAAATCGATGGACCTCTACCAGTGCACTTAGTTCTACTTTTATTGCTTCCTCATCGGGCTCTAGAGTTACTCAGGACGTGGAGGGTTAGGATGTGACTATACTAGTGCCCCTCCTGCTCCTCACTGCAATGCGCGTCTGAGGATTATGGAGCTCCATAGAATGGACCTCCACAATCTTAGAGCGCCTCAAATAGGCTATATCAAACATATCATGGGGAGTAGTATGCAAATTATCCACATTAACATTATAAAACATACCCAAAGCGAAAGCAATATGAGACATCCCAAAAGACAAACTCTTTTTATTAACCACACTCACTAATGATTGAAAAATCCTATAAGGTGTGTTAATTTTAATTTTTTGATCCATGCACCATAAAAGAAAATCTCTTTGGTTGAGCATTTGTTGCTTTCCGTTTTATTAAACATAGTCAGACATATAAATTTATGTAACAGCAAATGTTCGACACTACAAATTAAAGAATTCAGTGCATTGCATGAGTCAAAATATTCTTCACCCATGAGAGTTTTCCAATAGTAATCAACATCAAAATCAACGTGACCATCTAGAATTTTTGCATTTGATAAACTAAAAATTTCATACATGACAGGATAATCAAGTTTTAAAATATTTCCAGCTAACCTAAACCAAAATACATCCGTTTTAGGGTTATATCGGACTGTTGTGAAAAACTCTAAGGTTATAGTGGCATAAATAGGTATATCATATCAAACAAACCTATTCCACCGTATGTTTACATCTAGTTGCTCAAGTTGTCATCTCACTCCTATGTTCTTTAGCACGTCGAAATCAAAATACTTAGGAGTGACTATTTCTCTATTCCTAAAGTCGCGAAATCTCGTACCTTCTTCTTCCGAGTAAATCTGAAATGAGGCCCGATAAGTTGCTGCTAAGTTGAGCTTACCTTCGTTGGAAACTTGAAGTTGGAGTTCATCAACTGGTTTCCTAGCCATCATCTTCCTTGGTGGTCCCATTGCAAGAAGAAAATCTGTAAAAAAACGAGAGAGAGAGAGAGAGAGAGAGTGAAATTCAGATTTAAGAGAGAGAGAGCAAAATCTTACCTAAATCCTTGTGTTTTTGGATAATTAATGCATGAAAATATGAAAGGGTTGTAAGAATAATAAAAGAGTTAAAGAAAATACCAAGAATATAGAGGAAACTTGAAGAGTGTCAGAGAGTGGGAGGAGAGAATTTCATAGAGGGGGTGAAAATTTGAAGATAGGGTGAGAGAAAAAAAAAAGGGGAGGGAAACTTTAAGTTTCCCTCCAGATGGGACACGAGCATGGGATTCCTCTCCAGAAACTTTCTAGAGAGGATTCCCACGTTTGTCGGAATCACCACAATTCCCATGGACGTGGGTTTTCTCTCCAGAAACTTTCCGGAGAGATTTCCCACGCTCATGGGATCCGCTTCAATTCTCACAAATGTGGGAATTAGTGATCCTCACAATTTCAAACCTTCTTCTAAGCTTAAATGAATTCTCCATGATCCTAAATCCTACAAACACCTTAAGATAATATCATCAATAAGAAATTTGAAAAGAAAACAAGTTGAAATTCAAACAAAATCAACATGAACATCAATAAAACTGAATTAAAAAATGATCATAACTAAAGAAAGTAAAGCAATCAAACAAATAGGTAATCAAAACAATCAAAAGGAAATAGAATTCCATGGGTTGCCTCCCATGAAGTGCTTCTTTTAACGTCAGTAGCTCGACGCTCTTCTTTCATTGGAAACTCATGCAGGATCAATTATAAGCGACTTGCTTCCGCCTTTTTCGTTCAACATCAGTTTTGTAGCCTGTAAGTAAGCTACAAATTGCAAAATTAACATAAGGACAATATTGATAAAGTTGAGCAAACCAATTAATTTTTTCAATGTCCTTTTCATTAACAAACTGTCAATAAAATAGGGAATAACAAAACTCCCTGAATCTTCCATCAAATCAAATAGTTTGTTCTGTATGAAGGTGAGTTGCTCTCTTTCTTCCTTAATCACCTTCGTCTCCTCTGCTTCTTCCTCTTCACGAATAGATACTTTCATAAATTCTTCAAACTTGATGTCTGTTGTCATCTGTTCTTTGTTCATTTGTTATTTAGAAGATTTGAACACATCAATTATCTTGAATGAGCTACTATCCTTTGGATTCTTAGATACATCATTCATGTTAAATGTCTCTTGATCATCATCAATCCAAAAGATATAATTCTTTTCATGAACATCTACCCAAGCTTTTTTGATATTCACCTTTGGTATATCAAGAACTGGTAAATGATAGGGAGGGTTGGCATTCTTTTCTTCAATCTCTTTTTTCATCTCTTATTCTTCAATAAAGTAGGGTTCAACATGGTGTTCTACTAGTTCTTCTAGCTCTTCCTCATTCTTAAGTGTGATAACCTCATATTGCTTTAGTTGATGTAATTTCATATTTCTCAGACATTCTTCCACATTTCTCTTACAAAATTTACGAAAAAATTGTCTTACTTGAATCTCCAGGTTGTGAATAGAAGCAGTATGATTTTCAAGAATTTGATTGAATTTCTTTTCCAGTCTCTTCTGACTTTCCTCCTGGCTGGAAAACATCCTCTTCTGGTTCTCTTCCTGAGCTGCCAATTTGGAACCAAACATCTCTGTAAACTTGTCCAACTTACTCTTCATCACTCTAATTCGATCTTGTTAAAATTCAAATAGGTCTTGATGTCCCATGTGAGTACTTATATTGTTGAACTAATAAAAATCTGGGTGGTTCTGCAATCCTGCAGTGTACGTGTTCCAATAAGAATCGGTACTTCCCCAACCATACTGCGCTTCATTGTAATTTGCAAAAGTTCATTGCTCCCTATAATAGTTATCTTCCATCATTGTTCTTTCTATTTCTTCTCAGCATCTAGCTCTTTAGACTTCTCATTCCTCATTCTAAGATGTCTTGATGTATCTCTACTTTATGCCCCAAACTTCTTGTTTACTAATTTCAGTCGATCTTCGCGTACTCCTTGTGTTCATGCACCTGCAAATACATAAGGAAAAGTATCAAAAACTCTTAAATCAAAGTAATATAAATTAAACACGATGCTTAATAATCAATCCCCGACAACGGTGCTAAAAACTTGTTGAAGGTAAAACTTATCTACTTGTTTTACGCTCAAAAATTGTAAGTGAACGGGTCGTGACTTGTAGTAAAAAGAGTAGATATCGATCCCACAAAGAATGATGCCTAGACACCGCTTAATTTATACACAACTTTGTTTAAGAAAATAAATTATGAAATGCAAATAATCTAGAAAATTAAATTAAAATTAAAAGACTAATGTAAGTAATGGATAATACCGCAATTGCAGAAAATCTAAATTCAAGAATCTAAATGCTAGAGATTACTTTTCTTTATTTTATCTCCCTCTTATTTTATTGATTGAATTGTGTCTCACCCTAGATTTTTCAACGTACTAATTACCCTCTCTTAATGTGCAACTATTTTTCCCTAATTGAATTAATAGGAATTAATTGAACAATCTCTCAACCTACCCAATAACTCTACTGATTCAACTAGTTATTAAACTATTCTATAGGTGATCAATTGACTAATTGAGATCTCTCTTCTAACTATTTAATTAACATGATAACTGCTAGTCTATAGGTCGCCAACTCTCATTGTACAATCCTACGCAAATTTCATCTCACTCACTCTCTCGATTTGTTGCAAGATGATAATTAAGAACAACAATCAACAAAGACAGTTGTAATCAATTCAACAAAATAGGAGTTTTGATAAAATAATTCAAAAGCAATCCCTAAAATGAAATTAGCCTAACATGGTCTCCATAATATCATCAACAATCAAATAAACCATTTTTACAAGAATAGAACATATTACAATGACAGAGAATTAAATAGAAAGACTCCTTCTCTTCTTTGTCAAAATCTGGAATTTTGGTATTGATGTGCTATTTTGCCCAATCTTGATGATGATCCTTGTCTTCAATCCTTCCTTAATGCTCCAAACATTTGTTCTTCACTCAAGGATGGTGTTTCTACAAGTGGATGTCGTCTCTCTTGAAGATAAAGGCTTAATGATGTTTTTATAGTCCAAAAACTCTAGGTTTAATGAAGCCTCACAGATTGCTTCATATTACAATTCCCACGAGCATGGGAATTACACACAGATGTACTTCTCATTGCTTCTATAATTCCCACGTCTATGGGAATTTGCATGATTCCCACAGATGTGGGAATCATAGAAGAAATGAGAAGTGCATATGTGTGTAATTCCCACGCTCGATTCCCACGAACGTGGGAATTTATCACAGATGCACTCTTCTTTGATCTTTTGTTCAACCTCCAAGTTTCTCCCTCTTCTTTCTTACATAAAAATAGTCAATTCTTACCCTCAATTAGCATCAAACACATAATAACAACATTGGAAATCAAACTTAATGAAAATATACAAAATGAATCCTAACTAGAATAATAAACAACAATTACGCAAGAAAACACATGTCAATTACCTATAAAACATATCTTAATGAACACCTATCACTTCCTATTGGTCTTAGGCAAACCCATTAGAAACTCCATGGTTATCCTTTGTCACTTCCACTCAAGAATGGACAATGGCCTTAACTTGCCTGAAAGTGCTTGGTGCTCAGCCTTAACTTACTGACACACTAGACACTTGCTTGCATATTCTGCTACATCCTTCTTTATGCTTTTCCACCATAAGTGCTCTTTCAAATCTCTGTACATCCTAGTGCTACTTGGTGCATGGCATAAGGCGCATTGTGTGCCTCGTTGAGTATCTCATCCTTTACCTCCTTGACATTCAGAATACAAAGTCTATTGTGTACAACCATAAGTCCATCATCTCTCACTGCCACTTTAGATTGCTTGCCATTCTTAATTTCTTCTCGGAGCTTATTCAAATCTACATCTTGTTCTTGTAACTCCTTAACTTTCTCTTTGAGTATTGGTTTCACTCTGAAATTAGCAATAATGCAATCAGGTTCCTCCTGTTTCAAGTTTATTCTAAACTTAGCCATCTCTTCCATCAATGGCAGATAAATTGTCTGAACATGGGCTATGGAGGATTTCCTACTCAAGGCATTGGCCACTACATTTGCCTTGCCTAGTTAGTATTCAATCAACAAGTCATAATCCTTAAGCAACTCTACCACCTTCTCTGCCTCAAATTCAACTCTTTCTAGCTCAATAAGTACTTGAGACTTTATTATCTGTAAAAATCCTCGTCTGAACTCCATATAGATAATGTCTAAATTTTCAAGGCAAAAATTATTACTGCTAATTCTAGATCATAGGTCGGGTAATTCAATTCATACGGCTTTAATTGTAATGAGGCATAAGCTATTACCTTGTCTCCTTACATCAACACATAACCCGAACTCTTTCTTGAAGCATCACTATAAACTGTATAGCCCTCATCTCCCATAGGCAAGGTCAGAATTGGAGCACTTGTCAATCTGTGCTTAAGCTCTTCAAAGCTCTTTTGACATTCATCACTTCAGATAAACTTCTGATTTTTCCTTAATAACTTGGTCTTTGGAGCAGATATCATGGAGAATCCTTCTACAAACCTCCTATAATATCCTGCCAGACCCAAAAAGCTTCTCACTTCTGCCACTGTCTTTGGTGCATATCATTTCACCACTGCTTTAGTTTTTCTTGAATCGACTTGTACCCCATCCTTCGAAATTATGTGTCCAAGGAATATCAACTTATGAAGCCAAAATTCACATTTGCTTAATTTGGCATAAAGTTCCTTCTCCCTTAGTGTTTGCAACACTATCCTTAGATGTTCCTTATGTTCCTCTTCACTTTTAGAATAAACTAGAATGTAATTTATAAATACTATGACAAATTAGTCCAGATATTCCTTGAAGACCCTATTCATGAGATCTATGAACGCAGCTGGGGCATTGGTCAATCCAAATGGCATGATTAGGAACTCATAATGTGTAGCAACTAATGGCTCGTAATCATTAGGGACTACATAATATAGTCTAAATGACTCATCATATGTGGTTGTTGCTTTAATTAATTAGTTTTCCTAATTTAAAATGCTACTGCCTAATTAAATCTAGAGATCGTATCCTCGGTTATTCGGTGGTTAGGTTTAATTAACGATCGTATATTGATTAAACACTACCTAAGGGAAAACTCGGGTTAATTATTAACCCACGATTAATAGTTGCCAGGAGAGGTTTGAGAATAACAAATTAATGAAATATGTTTAATTAGGGTGTAGGCCGAGAATGAACAAAAAAATCAAGTCCTTACCAAATTCCCTATTTTATCATTTTTTTGCATGTTTTCTTTAATTTAATTTTATTAGTCTAGTTTCATTTTATTTTCAAAATCCAAAACTCCCTGTTAAACCTAAACACGAATTAATTTCATTTCAACAACTTTACACACACTCTCTGTGGGATCAACTTAGATTCACCATTGTTATAGTAATAGTCTAGTTTTTATTTTGACTAGCGTTACGACACGCTGTCAATTATCTTATGCAGAGATGGAGAAGTCATTGATACCTGATGGTGAATCCTTGGTTAAAGATGCGCTCAATCTCTTCCTCTCTCCCCATATCCTTAAAGGGCCGTTTAGTTCCACTTATGTTTTTCTATTACGGTTTTTAGTTTTTGCTTTCTATTTTTAAACTAAAAAAACATATTTGGTTAAGATTTCTAACATAAAAACTGAAAATAAAAACTTGTTTAGAAACATGTTTAGTTTTATCATCCTATTTTTATTTTTAATTATACTCTTATATTAATTATTATTAATATAATATATTATTTTTTAAATTAATTGATCCTCATTATGGTTAAAAATAAAATATATGCATATTTATATAATTAAAGAAATAATATTAAAAATTTGTAACAAACAGACTTTGATAATTTGGGTCATTGTCTCTTAGTCTGTAAAACATATGTTCTCAAATGAAGAAAAGATTACCTGTCCAAAATTTCACACACAAGTGATCTTATGTCTTGCTTCCTCCTCTTCAACATACCTAGTTCCCAATTGTTCAAACAATGTATGTTTTAATTTAGAAGTAGGAAGTGTTGAATTTAAGAGTTGGGTAACCCAAGATTCATACTTGTCATTGAATTTAAAAGATTGCAGAAAAGACAACAAACATGAGCCATGCACAAAGCTCAATCACTCCAACATTTTGAGGCCAAATAGAGAAACAGAAGATTTCAGTAGATAACAAAAGCTACAACAGATGTCCTTAAATTTTGAGGTTTGTCAAGATGGTGTTGACCGATCACTGAGCATCCCAAATCAAAACCCTTTATCAACTAGTTTAAAACTATCATATGACGAGTGTAATTCATCTATGATTTCAAAACCCAAACTAATTCTATCCTACAAAAAATTATATGTATTTAGATAGAGTGAAACATCATCTTTAGCTTCAAACCTATAAGCTTTATGCCAAAAACTAACCATAAAAACTTTCAAAATAGAAACCAATCCAAACCTAGATAGATTTTACTAAACTAGATACAATAGATGCAACACAACTATATGTGGACTAACCTGCCCCTTAAAACTTTTCGATTACCTAAATGATGAAAAATGTATCAACAAAATTGTAGTTTCAAATTCTTTCTTTTTATAAGCAGCATTACCCAACTCTTTTTCTTTCACTGATTTCTCTTTTCTCTCTTTTGCTTCTTTCTCTTCCTCCATCACCTCCATTGGCTTCGAATTAAGCTCCGGCTCCATTTTCTTCTCTAGGGTAGGAGAAAGAGATGACGGCGACTTAGCCTCTGGCACCTCCATATCCTTCGTTGCATTTGGTGCTCCAAACTTCACATTTAGTAATACCCATATTCAAATTATATCACTCTCTGATAAGATACAAATTCAATCTAGATGTAAAAATGATAAGCAATAGGTTTCAAGAAAGGTTTGCTAAAGATGATAATAAAGGAAAAAAAGGGGTTTGTTGTTTTTTTATCTAAAAAAACATGTTTACAAAATTTAAAGAAACGTTATTTTCTTGTTTCCATAAAACTTTTGCAGTTTTCTTATTTTCAGAAACAAGAAAAATGTGTTTTTATTAACTTTTTTTAACAAAAATTAAAACAAAAGGTGAAAGAAAAAAATGGAAAAAAACAACTCCTAAGCAGCCGCTTAGTTTCACTTCTATTTTTTTATTGTGATTTTTGGTTTTTGTTTTCTGTTTTTTTGTTTCTGATTTTTTTCTTAAAAAATAAAAACCTATTTGGTTGAGATTTATGATATAAAACAAAAACTTGTTTGGTTGAGATTTGTAATAAAAAACTAAAACAAAAACATGTTTGGTTTTATCATCATGTTTCTATTTTTGTAATTATACTCTTATATTAATAATTTTATATAATACATTATATTTTTAATTAACTAATTATCATTAAGGTTAAAATTAAAATATATGGGAATTAAATGTAATTAAAATTACAGATTAATTGTATATAATAAAATTGTAGAAATTAGAAAATTATATTAAGTCATTATAATCAATAAAAGATGTCCATCATATTATAATTCTTGAAAACATAATAGTATTATCATTTACAAAGGAAGCATAAATCAATTAGAAATAATATAATCACTCCACATTTGCCTAGCAATTTCATCTCGCTTCCAATACATACCTCAAAGCTGTGTTGGAGTGATATTATACTCCACTTGAGAACTTGCATATTCATTTTCAATTTCCTTAATTTGTTCTTCATTTTCGGCACAATTGTCAAACAACTCATCGCTTTTTCCATACATTCTAATATAATTGTGTACAACATAACAAGCAATAATGATGTATTTTTGTTTCTTCATATCATAACTCGTCACGTTTTTAAGTATATGGAATCTTGCTTTTAGAATGCCAAACACATGTTTCAATAACATTTCTTAATGAAGAATGCCTATAATTAAACAATTTATGTAGACCTTGAGGTCTTCCTTTACCTCTATAATCTCGCAAATGATATCTTTCACCTCTGTATGGTGAAAGAAATCTAGGCAAATTAGTGTAGCCTAAGTAAACCAAATAGTACTTACCTAACATAGAAAGAACATAATATTAACAGAAAGATATTAAAAATGAATCATAATTACTAATTTAAAATAGTATAATACCTTATAGAGGCATAGGAAATTGATTCGCTAGATTTGTCACTGTTTTCAAAAGAAATCGAGAGTCATTTATAGTACTTTCCCATCCAGCCATTACATATGTAAAACACATGTCAAATGAGCAACAACACATAATATTTTAGGTTGGATTAATTCTTTTACCCCTATATGGTATTTGTTAATCAGTCGTAACATCAGCATCAATATGTGTACCATCTATTGTTCATATACAATCCTAAAAATTAAAAAATATATTAAAATAATTATTAATCATAAGGACATAATCGAAATAGTAATTAAATATATGATTGTACCTGAAAATATGGAAATTTTGTGAATTATGCTAAATCTCAGGAGGTATATTAGTAAAAGATAGTGGAGTAATGAATCTTTTAGCAAGACGATTAACTACATATAAGACTTTACGAAAATACTTCGAAATTGTCCAGATCGAATGTTAAAAATGTTTTGCATTAACTCTAGTTATCTCACTATGCCTTATAGTCATCAAGAAAATTGCTACATGTTCCTTCACAGTCAAATGACTTGTTGCTTTTAAGCCTCCTAAACTTTTCAACTCATCACATAAGCTCAAGAAGATTATCTTTCTCATTCTTAAGTTTTCATAAATCCTTTTAGGATTCCCATTCAAAAGTTCTAATATCTAATCATGACCTGGCAAAGCAGAAGTTTTACATGGTTGCTTTTGTAAATGAAAATATTTGTTCTCTTCCCCAGCTACAGAAATAATGATAACCTTTTTCCATTCAACATCAGAATCTAATTCGAAATATGATAAGAAATCCATGTATCTACAATGCCAACATTAAATAATTAATAAAACATTTAATCAAATATAGAAAAATATTCATACAAAATATAAACTTAAAATTAAGTCAAATATTCATACAAAGCATAAACTTAAAATGTTCAAAATATTGAATAATGCTTAATATAAAAGTGTCAAATCAATAAGAATTTGATATGCAATAACATAAAAATATAACTAAAGCGACATAATCCAATCTAGCTTCTTTGTATCTGTCATCTTGATAAAAATATCCTTATAAAGTGGAGAATCATATAAAGCCTTGATAGCTTTTTCATATTACACCACGTCAACACCCAATTCAGCTAAGGAATTCAAACATTCCATCATTATGTTAGGCTCTTAAGATTTATTCTCTATAGTGGATGATGTTTCACTCAATTTTTTCTCAAGTAAATCATTCTTTCTTTTTGATTGTTCACCAAATATAAAGTAAGGCTTCTTCTATAATGTTAGAATGTGTCTTCTTTGACTTCTTATTTTTAGGAGAATTCTTTCTCTTAGATGGAGAACTTTTATCTTGATATTCTTTTTCATTATACAAGTAATATTCATCAACATCATTTCCATGTTCCTCTTCTATACTATTCGATGGAGATTTAGTTAATGGATGTGCATGCCAACCAGTCGCAGTAATATCTCCAAAAATATGGCACATCTAAAAATTCCTTACATCCCTTTTTCTTGAATCTATGAGTCATTTTATGCACCTATAATGACGAAAAAGGAATATGAGAATGAATTTTATATAATATGATATATTAATAAAATAAAAGATATATTTTTACCTTAAATAGATTTTCCCAACATTCATTTGTAGCATTAACTTCACTAGGAAAAAAGTTGTAGCCGATTCTTATTTCTTTGAGTAAGTTCTTGAAATTCTTCAATTTAGCCCTTAATGCATTATACTTATTCTTCAATTGAATGTCAATATACTCCTTATTGAATTTTGTTTGAAGCCCTACCTTAATATTCTTCCAACCAGATTTGGAAAAGGTAGGTTCAATTTCTCTTCTTCACTTCTTCAACTATCAAGGAGATTAAACACATCTCTATGGTATCATTCCACACTCCATCTTTTTCATTTATTTCGACACAATCATTGGAATCCTTCATATTGTTTAAATCTTCCATCACTAAATGTAATCACATATAAGTGATATCAATCACAATAATTCTACAAAGTATTAAATGCTAAACATGGTTCAAAATAAACACAAGACAAATACAACAATTTTTGAAAAATATTAAATACTAAATATAGTGCAAAATAAAAACAACCAAATCCACAAAGTTATGAATATAAAAGATATAATTAAATGTAGCAATAGAAGATATAATTGCAAACTTTGTATGACAACATGTATTAATCAACAACTGTAATAAGTTCTTTACATGGAAAATGGTTTCCTTG
Source organism: Erythroxylum domingense (assembly GCA_025594535.1). Taxonomy (NCBI): domain Eukaryota; kingdom Viridiplantae; phylum Streptophyta; class Magnoliopsida; order Malpighiales; family Erythroxylaceae; genus Erythroxylum; species Erythroxylum domingense. Next base: position 11,777,607 of record JANQBM010000007.1, read on the forward strand.
CTAACCTGTTTTTAGTGTGTGATGGAGGAATGCAAATGGGGAAGACAGTAATTGATGGGAAGGTAAAATTGTTTCCTCACAAGCAAAGTCAGATAAGTTTCGTGATAGACCTTGGGATAAATACCATGTTTGCAAATGGAGAAATACTTCGAAATGTCACAGGATAAATATGGGATCTAGAAGAAGTTGGATTTCTTCAACAAGTAACTACCCTTTGCACCCCAGTGGGAGATTAAAGATAAACCATGACAGAAGCTTGGAAGTAGTAAAGCATGACGTGGATGTTATGATGGAAAATGCTCAATCTTATTTTGTGAGAAATGCTGAGCTACCTACAAGCTACTGGATTATCAGTCCTGAACTACTGGACATTAATGCAGAATCTACGACTTTTAAGTCTAGAAGCTACTGAACTTAGCAGCTATTAGCCTACTGAACTCTGAGGTCTAAACCACTCCTGGAGTAAGAATGTAACTTTCAATCCTCTTTCTTCTAGGACAAAACAACTCCTGGAGTAATAGCTGTTTCACGTTCAAACTTGATCTATCCCCCATGACATACACCCTCTAACCTATCAAAATACACTATATTATGGATTATAGGTAGACATCAAGTCAAGAAGAGGACGTGCACATCAAACAAGAAGCCAGAACTTTTGTTTTCTTGTGAACTAGCTTATCCAAAACCTCATAATATATTAGTATTGGATGAATTACGGGAGCATTGACTTATACAAATTTGCCCTATAGGAATGAGTGAAAGTGAAGAATCTGAAATTTTCTGATAGCTCGTGAAATCCTAAACATTACATACTTTGATATCTATGATGGAGAAAATGAGTTGAAATTTAAGTAAGAAGTAGGAGATCAATGTTCCTAATATATGAGATTTATGCCACTTTTCTTATTCCCATAGAGTAAGCATAAAATGAGTTTATTTACCAACTGTACGAAGAGTTGAATCCATGTCTCCAGATTTCTGATACACAAAACATTGCACTGATTCTCATTTAAATATCTACAGAAAATTCTAAGTGGAGATATTAGCTATCTTTTAAAAGAAATGAATAAGAGCCTAACGTTATGAACCAGAAGTCAGAAGTGGTCTTGAAGTTAGTTATGCCATAGTAACATGTGCATGTTACTGAAGCATAACTCCCACTTCTCTTTGCATGAATACTGGAATATGAGAAGAAGGTGATTTTGTCATTGTAAACGATGCAATAAGAGACAAAAAAAGACTTGGTGATAAAAGAATACTAAAACATGAGAAGAAGGTGGTTTTGTCGCTATAATAAGAGCTAAATGATGCAATAAGAGACAAAAAGATTGTCTTTTTTAAGATTTGCCTGATGAAATATCCAGCTTATTTCCCTAACTCTGTTTTCCTGAAGCAAACGGTTAGCATGACCAACTAAGCTTAGCCTCTCATAAGCAACACAAGAAGGGCTTCTCTCATGAAAAAAAAATGTCGATGAATTAATTTTTAATTATGCTACAGTAACATGTGTATGTTACTGTAGCATAACTTCTAGTTCTCTTCTTTGTATTCACGCCAGTGTAGGTGATGGGCGTGTTCATATTTCAACATAAATAACAGCAATATTTGTCAAGCAATAGGCACACATAAGCTGATATGAAAACAAATATGGAAATCACAGACGAAAAGATGCAGACATTGAGAAGATAGCAGAAGATGTAATGATGATAGATTTTTCGTTGATTTCTATGTGTAGAGACCTTTTAACACAAGCGACAGAAATAAGGAGAAATAGCAGAAGAGGCTGAAGAACTACAGTTGACACAATAAGAAAACTCGTTTTTGCAACATATAAAAACATGTTTTAAAAATAAACGAAAATAAATTTTTTTCATTTTCAAAAACATGTCGACTTTTTTTTTATTTCTAACAACCAAAAACCAAAAACACTTCGACCAAACAAGTTTTCGGTAATTATTTTATTTTTAAAAAAACAACAATAAAAAACCAAAAAAACGAAAGCAAATGCCCCCTAAGTTAACTACCATATTGGTTAATTTAAAAAGAACGATGCTTTAGGTTTTAATTGTAATTCCCTTGTATGCCAGGTAGAAGTCAGGCCTGGAATCCAGGTCTACAAAATATGATGGACTCTATTACTCTTATTAATTGAATAAATTTAGGTCTTTTAGCTCTTTAAAAAAAACATCATACTCGTTTTAAAATTAAGTTTGAAAATAAAAATTAAAAACTAAAAATAAGAATGGACCGTGCCCACTTTCCCAGAGGGTGTACCCCGTGCCCAAATTCGAAGACGCATCCTTTCGTAATCTCCACGCTGAAGGCCCTTACAAGCCCACGCTTGCCAGCACGCCCCTCTTCTAACTGTACTCGTTGCCGATAACAACTTATAAATCAAATTAAAGTTTCAACCTCAAAAACCCCTATTTTCGCTTCCTCTCCCACCTCTAGCTATGGGTTCGCCTCTGATTTCCTTTACTTCATTTCCTAAATTGTTTATGTTATTTGTTTCTTTCTCTCTGTTTTCTCCCCCCTTCAATCTTCGATTTTTAGTTCGTCTTTTTATTCAATCCGTGTCTTTATTGTTGGATAATTGATGTATGAGTGGATCTGTTAATATGAAGCTCTTTTGTATCGTACTATAGCAGTTCTGATCTCAAACCGCTTTCTTGTTTTTCATTTTTGTTGATTGGGTTATACCCTGTGTTTCATTTGTTTCTTTTAGTTGGTGTTGTTCTCTCTCTGTTTTTTTTAATCTGTTGAGCTTCGATATTGGATAATTTTAACTGAACAAAACTTTATTTGATTGTGTTTTAATTGCACAAAAAATCGACAGAAAGCACTATGCTTTATCGTTTGTTACGCATTATCTGATTTAGGGAAATTAACTGTGAGCAATTTCTTGTAATGGAGTGGCCGAATTGTAGAGTGAAGTAAGGTTTGGATGTTGTTACTATTACGGGTGCTGCATTCCCCTGATATTTTTTTAGCTACCAACTTTTTGTAGCTTGAGTGTCCATATGAAAGCGCAACAAAGAATATTCAGATTAATTAATTGACTTTACTGTTTAAACGTTCTTATTCATTGCAGATATTGAAGAGGAGATTAGCTCGTTGCAGCTTGATTCAGCAGGTGGTACTGAGACTGATTTAGAACTGCTCTAGCCAGCGGTTACTTGAAATTTCTGTTTTTTCTCTCTGTATTGGTTTCTTCTGATGCTTTTGCCTTCTTTCAGTTTCCACCATCTTTCTTTTGCTATTTTTTTTTTTGTTTTTCAACAAGCTTTTGGTGAACGTCCTGTTAAATCTTAGCAGAAGTTAATAATGGGTTGTCCAAACCGGAAGAAAATTCCAGGACTGAAGAAGTTGACATGTGGGATAAAACGGAGAAAGGTTGGCAGTCTAGTAAAATCCATGTCTCAAAATTTTCTCCGTACTTTTGCTGTAGAAGCATGTTTTGTTATGTGAGAGAGTTTGCACATGTTTTAGTGCGTCGTGTAATTCTTTAATTGGCTGATTGAATCAACACTTTAGTATTCCGTCCATTTGTGTGAATGATGTCAAGTTGTTCAATGTCAAGAGGTTTCTATAGAATCAATTAAAGAACCTTTTACTTTCATCAGAACTATTGCTTTCCGATCCCGCTACACAGAATAATTTAGACATATGTGGCATCACATATGACCATTTCAAGCATTTGAACATATAGTGGACTCCCAAAGTGTTTTTTCTGTGAAACAATTGCTCTAGAAAATCATAGAACAATAATTTTGTTGTTGTATGTTGAGAGAGTTGATTAGAGATTTCTTATTCATGGTGCAAAACTAGCTTTTGGGTTTGTTCTTGACCAGATACCTTGAATTACTGTGTGACTGATACCGGAAAGCAATGTCGATGTCTCCCAGAGTCTTTTGATTTTTTTTTAACTGCTTGGCATCCTGCCTTTGCATGCTTGATCTCCTTTTTGTGTGACATGCTGTGTGGTTTGATGGAGATGTGGGAACTAAGACCTACTTTATCTTGTTTATTTTAGAATTTGACGCGCAAGCCTGTCATTAGTTGTTCCTCGTTAAAACTTTAAAAAAATGTTGGTTTTATAATACATGTAAGTCTTACTTTTTACAGCCTGTGTCCACGTCTTTACAAGGGAAGGAGTAGAAAAAAGGGAGGGGCGGTTGCTTGCACCTCCCATGTAATTTTGGACCCTTTTGACTCAAAATATCATGAAATTGCTGTCATATATAATTCATTACTTGATTTACTGTTAGAAAATTTTGTTATTACTGCCTATTGTGCCATATTAAGTATATAAAGACTGGGTAACATTTTTCATCAGTTTATCCTTTTATAAATTTTTCACGTGAAATTTCCAGATCCAAAAGACAATACTGCTTTGACCTATCAGAAACAGCATGTTGATTCAAAAGGTACCTGCACTCAACTTTGGAATATTTACGTGAACAGTGGCTAATTATCTGTATTTTTGTGCCACTGATCTTTTTTTTGCCATTGTGATTGGCTTCAATTAGTGGAGAAAGCTACAGAAGTATGTGCTCCACAAGTGGTTGGGGCTTTAGAGGAGATGGAAGATCAAAAGAAGCGACATTTGAATGTAGTGTTTATTGGCCATGTTGGTGAGTTGAATATACGTTGCAGTTCAGTCATAGTTAACTTGTGCTTTTACTGATATTTTTTACGTTTTACTGTACTATTCCCTGTAATTGGGTTATTCCTTGATTATTCTTTTGGCAAGCCTTTAAAGAAAGTCACTGTACTGCAAAGCATGCATTGAAATGTAATTGTTACTTTGGACTTACATGTTGGTTTTCATAACATAAGTAAACCTGCAGCATAAGCTTTTATAGTTACAATTACCTTACAGCTATTTGACACTGTTTAACACTTGAAGAACCAGACAGGCTGATTATTGAATTGTTGGTAGTTTATGAACATCTAAATTTGTTGGGAAATGACACTGTGATATTTAGTTTCTCTTCCTTTATTTTCCAATTGTTAAGTAGTTAAAAATGGAGCCAGGGGTTGAAAGGATCTTTAGGATTTGGTCCAATTTTTTCTCTTGCAGGCAAATTATTGAGTTGGTTTTCAATTCACTGATACTGTTGCTTACCATTTGAAATTAGATTAATTTACCTGCAACCTCTCCAACTGTTAAGCTGGCTTAGTGTTTAGACTTTAACAAGAATTCTGATATAGCTATTGTTTCTACGACATTTTGTTCATCAAGAATACTACTTTTCTTTTTTGGTGATATTACTTTGTGTATATATTCTTGGTGCTGCTTCAGTGTGTTTGTCTTTTCCATTCTTAAATTTAATTTTCACATTCTGGTTGCAGATGCTGGGAAATCTACTACTGGAGGGCAGATACTTTTCCTTAGTGGTCAAGTTGATGAAAGGACAATCCAAAAATATGAGAAAGAAGCTAAGGACAAAAGTAGAGAGAGCTGGTTAGAAATTCAGTGCTATATTATTTGGATATGTTTGTCTGATCTTAAACGTAGTTTATTCTATTTTTTTCAAAAGTGATAAGAATGTGATTTTTTATGTTCACTATCTTATTATTGGTCATCCCATATTTCACCTTGCAAGTACTTTCGATGTTAGTGAAAAGCTGGTCACTTTTGAAATTCTGTAGTGGACTCTAGAGGCTAACAAAATGTTTAACTCCTAAGATCTCTGTTTTTTCATTTTCTTTCCTCTGGAATGTTAAGTATATCCAATTACCAATAGCTTGGCTCCTGAGAATCCTAATAAAAAATGAAACTGTTGTTAGCATTGTTATTCTACATGAATGCTTTGGTGATCCAGTTTGGAGTTAGTGGTCATTCATGTATCACTAGAAATTGATATGCAGAATTTCTATCTTCAGAACCTACTATCGTCAGTCCTTGAATTTTTTGAGAGTGCCTATTGAGAGCATGCATGATTCTTATAAGTGATCAAGTTTAGTTCTCTTGAACTTCTTTTAGTAGGTGTGGTTGTGCCCGTCATAAATGTTCCTTTTATTCTCTTTAGCGGGAAAAAAATTGAAAGTAAACTTCAGAATATTTAATGCTTCATTGTTGCAGTCTTAATTTGTTAAATATTTGGTTCTGTGTTTATCAGGGTATTTGCTGGGAATTTTAGTTTTCTCTTGCTACCTTTCTCTAATTGTCATAATTGTTTTCTGTGTGCTAGGTACATGGCCTATATTATGGACACTAATGAAGAAGAGAGGGTTAAGGTATTACCTGTTGTACCATGAATCTTTTTTTTAACTAGCCGTTTACTCTTCATCTGATAGAGTTATGAAGATGCTGATTTTAACCATCTAAGAATTTATTGTCAAACCTCACAATTTGTATATTGGATTCCTGCTGCTCTCTGTAGGGCAAAACAGTAGAAGTTGGGAGGGCACATTTTGAAACAGAGACATCTAGATTCACAATTTTGGATGCACCCGTAAGGAATAAAAACTTTCTTCATTTGAGTGTCTTATACCTATGATTTGCATATTAAGTACTTATCAGAAGGCATTATTTTATTGATTTATTTTGCTTGGGAATCAAGTTTAGGATGAAATGTACATGCTCATAATATCTTGCCGAGCACATTGCTGTGTATGTGCCTGTGCAGGGATGAGATTTGGGATGACTCATGTACCCCTTTTCCCTTGGGACAGTATTCTCTGATTTTTCATCTATACACTGTTTAACAGTCATTTGACGGTCTTGTAATTCAATAACTCTCAAGTCAAACCACCATATTGTTAATGCTGAATAGAGCCTGAGTCAAATTTGAAATCAAGGTTAAGGTTAATAAGATAGTCAAATTGTTTCTCATAATTGGATAGTCTTCTGGACTTGAGTTGTTCGTCAACTAATTGTCTAAGTAAACATGTATGTTCAATCATAAATTTTATTAATTGGTACTAGATTGAGTTTAGAGGCACTTACGGTAATGTGTTATAGCATACAACATAATTCAAGGCAACATAGGTCATTTGTTTTGTTAGTTCTGTTTTCATGATTAATAAATTATGCCAAATTGTTGTTTGTTTGACTGTTCAGGGTGTCGTGGAATATTATGACTAATATTCCTGTCAAGATACTAAACAGCTGTAAATAGATTATATTGAAATATAGATAGGCTGTAAATAGTTAAGATAGAATAAGTTTGAAATCCCTTAAATTAAGGGATTATATTAGATAGCATTAGATAACTTTCCAGATTTAAATTCCTACTTGTAGTGGCCTATATATGGCTTTATACTTTCTATTCAATATATCTGAATATTATTCCCCATGTCGTTCACAGGGTCACAAGAGCTATGTTCCAAACATGATCAGTGGAGCATCTCAGGCTGATATTGGTGTACTTGTACGGTTTTAGAACTGTTTGTTTTGTTTTACTTTTAAGGTCTTGCTTCTTGATTCTAGACTGACTTTTATCCTTTCCAATTAGGTAATTTCTGCTCGAAAAGGTGAGTTTGAAACTGGTTATGAGAGAGGTGGACAAACTCGTGAGCATGTTCAACTTGCAAAGACGTTAGGTGTAGCTAAACTGCTTGTCGTTGTGAACAAAATGGATGACCCAACAGTGAACTGGTCAAAACAGAGGTTCCTATTCTTGTCCTTGACGCAGCAGTTCATTCCAGTTCCTTTAATGCACACAATTGGGGTGATTGATTCTGTTTTCTTATGCAAGCATCATATGTACTCAACTTGAGCTAGCTTCATTACACCTCTTTCAGGTATGATGAAATTGAATCAAAGATGATTCCATTCCTAAAGTCATCAGGCTACAATGTTAAGAAAGGTACCTTAAGACTAGTATTCTTTGTTTGTGCGGCTGTTAGTCATCATTTGACTGTTCCGTTATTTTTTGATTATGGCTTCAACCCTTTTCTTGACTTTTGGAGTTTAGAGATGTGGTCCAACTTTCCCATATGGAATTTCTTCAGGGCTTGGTCATTAGTTACCAGGAACTGCGGATGATATTTGAAATGTGTGTATGTTGTAGTTTAAAAGCTTCCTCAAACTAAATGTACGGTCATGATATTTTAGGTGGTGTTGATAGATTGGACAACTGAAACTGACTAGCTTGGTATTTTATTGATACGATACTGATATACTGTTTTTCTATTTTTTCATTCTCTTTACTTTTTGTGAATAGTATTGAAACCTGAATGGTGTCATCACTCTGATTCTTATCATTGTCCTTCATCGGTTTTTTTTTTTCTATTTGTAATTTTTTGTTTATCAATAATGTCTTAGGTGCTAATGATGAGTGAAAGTGATGTAGGACAACTATAAGAAGTATTAACTAATAGCTAAAATTCACAAAAACTAGGAAATATAGCTGATTTTAGGCTGCTGGAATATCTGTATCACGTCTGGATTTAAGCTTGGAATGCTAAAACTTCAAATTTTTATATAACTGAGCTTTTAATTGCTGGAAATTTAGGTCAGGAGTCCAGGGTTTAATATAGCTGGAATTTGGGTTTGATATGGCTAGAATTTAGGGTTTTTGTTGCTGGAACTTCAGGTAAATTGTTGGAATTTAGTGAGGAACGCAAATAATGGAGGGTAGAAATCTATGAATTACTCGTAGGGTCTAGGAATCACATTTAGAAGAAAGCATTTCACCATTTAGTTGAAAACTCTTAAGTTTGTGGAAAAAATTCAAGATAGCTTGTTATTGAAGGGCTAAGTATACACATATTTGTAGAGAAGTTCTTAGAACCTTATTCTAGTATGAAAGGGTTTCTAACAAATTTAAATCTTATTCTAATAAAAATTTTGTAAGTCGTAAATAACTTAAATAACATATCTAAAATTAGAATAATATATTTAATTTTCTACTATTTCTTATCTAATATGGATTCCTAACATAATTTAAATTTCAGCCCTTATTATCTTTGCTGTCAACTCAATTCTAATCCTTCATCTCATGAAATTAAGGCTTGTAGTTGACAATTTTTCTTCTTTTATTTCTTCTATAGACTTTAAGTTCTTCTGCATAAGAAAATTACTAGTAAAATTTGGCGTGATCTTATTGCATTATTATTTTATATTTGCTTTGAAGTCCTCTTCCTCCTTATGTACAGTGTTCTTCAATTTACAGATGTGTTATTCCTACCAATATCTGGTCTTACTGGTTCTAACATTAAATCAAGAGTGGACAAAAGTGTATGTTCATGGTGGGATGGCCCCTACCTTTTTGAAGCTCTTGATGCTGTTGAAGTTCCTCCACGAGACCCAAAGGGGCCTTTTAGGTAATATTTACATTCTTATGGCAATCAATTCATTTATTGTACTTGTCCTATCCAAATTTATTTTGCTCAATGTGAATTTTGTATTTGTCAACTTGAAAGAAGAAGTAATTTTATTATATATTGAGTATGTACTAAGTAGGGCTTTATATACAGAAAGTTGTTAGCCTAATATAGAATACAATCCCTATAATCAAGCTATACGTAATTAGGATTATTCCTAGAATCATGCAAGAGAATCATAATCCGTAGAATTAAGGATGTGATCTATAATACTCCCCCTCAAGTTGGAGCATAGATATTAATCATGCCCAACTTGTTACAAATATCTATAATACTCCCCCTCAAGTTGGAGCATAGATATTAATCATGCCCAACTTGTTACAAATATAGTTGACCCGAACTCCATTCGAAGCTTTTGTGAAAATATCTCCAAGTTGTTCTCCGGGCTTGACATATCCTGTAGAGATTAAGTTTTGTTGGATCTTTTCTCGAACAAAGTGGCAATCAATCTCTATGTGTTTAGTTCAGTCATGAAATACAGGATTAGATGCAATATGTAGAGCAGCTTGATTATCACACCAAAGTGTGGCCGGTTTTGAGAGTTTAAGGCCAATTTCAAAAAGAAGTTGGTATAGCCATATGATCTCACTCGTGGCTTGTGCCATTGCTCGATATTCAGATTCTGCACTTGATGTGGACACAACATTTTGCTTCTTGCTTTTCCATGAGACTAAATTCCCTCCAACAAACACGCAATATCTAGTTGTGGACTTTTTGTCAACTTTGGAACTGGCCCAATCAACATTCGAAAAACATTCGATACAAGTGTGCCCATGATTGTTGTATAGTATGACTAGACCAGGAGCTCCCTTTAGGTAACATAGGATCTGCTCTAGGATAGCCCAGTGATGAATAGTTGATGATGACATAAATTGACTTACAATGCTAACTGGATAAGCAATATCAGGAAGAGTCATTGTTAAATAATTTAGTTTTCCAACTAATCTTCTGTATTTCTCGGGATCTTCAAACAAGTCTCCTTTGGAGACCTGTAGATTCAGAGTCATTGGAGTACTGTATGGCTTAACTCCCAATTTTCTAGTCTGTCTTAGTAAATGTAGGACGTACTTTCTTTGGGACAGAAAATTTCCTTTCTTGCTCCTCTTCACCTCTACTCCTAGAAAATATTTCAAGGGCCCTAAGTCATTGGTTTGAAACTTGCTGTGAAGAAAAGACTTTAAAGATGAGATGCCCACATGATCACTTCCAGTAATAACAATATCATGCACATAGACAACAAGAAGAATAATTCCAGATGCAGAGTGTCTGTGAAAAAAATTCCAAATGTAGAGTGTATGAAAAACAGGGTGATCTGATTTACTCTTATTCATTCCAAATGCTTCAATGGCTTGGCTAAATTTTCCAAACCAAGTGCGGGGGCTTTGTTTTCAAAAGATTTTCGAAGACGACAAACTTTGCCAGACTGCCCCTGAGCAACAAAACCAGGTGGTTGCTCATGTAGATTTTCTCATGGAGGTCACCATGAAGAAAAGCATTTTTGATATCTAATTGATGCAGCGGCCAATCATAAGTAGCGGCTAGAGAGATGAATAGGCGAATGGATGTCAATTTGGCTACAGGTGAGAATGTATCAGAATAATCAACACCATAAGTTTGAGCATAGCCTTTTGCAACAAGCCGAGCTTTGAGCCGGTCTACTGAGCCATCAGAGTTAACTTTGACTGTGAATACCTATTTACAACCAATGGCCTTTTAACCAATAGGTAATGGTATCAATTCCCAGGTACTGTTGGCATCTAAAGCATTCATCTCTTCTATCATAGCATCATGCCAACGAGGGTGAGATAAAGCCTGATGGACAGTCTTTGGGATAGTGACAGAATCAAGGGAAGCAATAAAAGAACACGAAGAAGAAGATAAATGATCATAAGAAACAAATGATGAAATAGGGTAGGTGCACTGACGTTTACCTTTGCAAAGAGCAATTGGGCGATCATCGGGTGATGGATCTGATGGCGAAGAAGAACTGGATATGGGGCGTGTATCAGGATGATCTCGTCGTCTACAGTAGACAAAACGAAGAGGTCGGTTGTGTAGGCATAGCCTTGGTAGTTTGAAAGGTGACTTCGTAAACAAGCAAATCATCATCAACCTCTGTTCTTGAGACTGAAGAGTGAGGAAAGAAAGGAGCTTGTTCTAAAAAGGTAACATCAGCTTAAAACAAGATATTTGTTAAGAGTGGGACAATAGCAATGATACCCCTTTTGTAGACAGGTATAGCCAAGAAAAGCACATTTTACAGACTTGGGGTCTAACTTAGAGATTTGAGGACGTGTGTCCCGAACAAAGCAAGTACTACCAAAAATGCGTGATGGAATATCAAAAAAGGGTTTAGAGGGAAAGAGGATAGTATAAGGTATCTCACCGTGAAGGACAAAAGAGGGCATGCGATTAATTAAAAAACATTATGTGGAGATTGCATCAGCCCAAAAGGATTTAGGAACTTTCAATTGAAACAATAGTGCTCTCGCAGTTTCAAGGAGATGGTGATGGCAATTTTTTCTCTCAACCACACCATTTTGAGGAGTATCAACGCATGAAGAGAATACCATGTTGGATCATGTAGGATTGAAATGGTGTAGAGAAGTATTCCTTGGCATTATCACTTCGTAAAGTGCAGATTGAGACATTAAACTGGGTTTTAATCTCAGCACAAAAGGCAGAAAAGTGAGAAAATAAATCAGAACAATTTTTCATGAGATAAAGCCAAGTTACATGAGAGAAATCATCAACAAATGTCAAAATATTGAAACCTAGTTTTGGACATAACAGGGCATGGGCTCCAAACATTAGAGTGTACTAATCCAAATGGGGAATTAGCCCTTTTATTGATTCGAGGAAATAAAGATAGACAATGGTGCTTAGCAAACTGACAGGACTCACAATCTAAAGAAGATGCATTATGAAATTGAGGACAGTTTCTTCAACAAGAGTAAAGATGGATGTCCCAACTGACAATGGGCTTGAAATGAGTTCAAGACACTAGGGCAGGCAATGGGTTTAGGTACTGAGGCATCCAGAACATAGAGACCTCTTGATTCTTCTTCTCTACCAATAGTCTTCTTCGTCATAAGACCTTGAAAAATACAATGATCAGGAAAGAATGAGATACAACAATTTAAGGTACGAGTGAGTTTACTCACAGATAATAAATTAAAGGACAGTCCAGGTAAATTTAAGATAGATGTTAGGGACAAAGAGGAAGTAGGATATACAGTGCCAGACTCAATAACAGAGGAAGTGGAGCCGTTAGCTAATGTAACATGAGAAGGAGATGAGTGTCTAGAAAAAGTAGAAAAGACCTGTCATATGATCTGAGGCACCAGAATCAATGACCCATTGGGTGGAAGAGGAAAGAAGGCACGTAGATGTGTTAACTTGGTCAGCAATAGCAGTAATAGGTGAGGATGAATGCTTCAGTGCCTCTTGATATTGAGTGAACTTCGCAAATTCCTCAGCAGATACAGTAATATTCTTCTTAGTAGATGAGCTAGGTGCATCAATAACTGCAATGTGGGCGGAATGTGATTTCTGAGGATTGTTCTGTAGCTTCCGACAGGTGTAGTTAGTGTGACCGGGCTCATGACAATATCGACAGACGATTCCTCTTGCATCTTGATTCTTATTGCTCCAATTTCCACTACTTTGATTGTGATGTTTATGAGATAATGTTTTAGAGTTGAATTCATGAGTTCGACTCACAAGAACGCTAGAATTCTGAATACTAGGAGATGCAAATGAATTAATGTCTGTGCTTATCCGAGTAAATACCTCGTGCAAGGAGGAAAGTTTGGTACTGAATAGAATCTGAGATTTAGCAACATCAAACTGAGAATTTAAACTAGCCAAAGAACTAATAACAGCCATCTGTCCCCGTTGAACTTGTTGGACCTTGATATCAGGACTAAATGGGAGCAGAATATTTAATTCCTCGTAAATCTTTTTAAAATTCATAAAATATTATTGAAGAGATTGATCATGTTGCTCAGCTCTATAAAAACCTGTGCATACTTCATAAATTCGAGATATGTTTCCTTTGCCAGAGTATAAGAATTCCAGGTAATCCATGAAGTCCTTAACATACTCACAGTGATTGGTGAGATAGATGACTTCAATATCAATAGAATTCCGAATATGTAAGAGTAAACGAGCATCATCACATAGCCACTCCCGACGAGTGTGGTCCAATGGGGGATCATCGGTGAGATGATTATCCTTCGAGATACTCTGTAGGTAAATCCGAATTATTTTGCACCACTCAAAATAATTGTGCCCTGTTAATTTATGTTCTGTAATTCTACACAGCACAGGAATGACATCTGCTACAACTAAACTCTTGTCGTCAGCCTTAATGAAACAGATAATGGATATACACTAGAAACTTGAGCTGAAAATAAGAAAAAGAGAGAACCGGAAAGGTACGAATAGCACACACAGGAACAAAGGAACCTTCTGCACACAAAAGTCCAAAATAGGTTGGACCAAAATCAACAGCGTCTCCACACAGAAGTCAAGGCAGCGTTTGGAGTGCAAGGGAGTGGCGTCTGGGCATGTGTGTGGCACGTCAAAGCCGGGGTGATAGGAGGTCACCATGCTGAAAGAGACCCAAGAAAAGTACCCAAAACCTGTCCACTGGACAGTGAATCTGCACATCGGCAGACCGAAAAAAAAAAAGGAAAACTGAAGGAAGCCTACGTCTCTGAAACCATGTAAACTTGAAAGAAGTAATTTTATCATATATTGAGTATGTATTGAGTAGGGCTTTATATACAGAAAGTTGTTAGCCTAATATAGAATACAGTCCCTATAAATAAGCTATGCATAATTAGGATTATTGCTAGAATCATGCAATAGAATCATAATCCCTAGAATTAAGGATGTAATCTATAACAGTATTTAAACTAGATTTATGTTGGCTGGTCCTTTTATGTTTAGGTCATGATTCATGCAATAACTGAAAATTTTTGCTATCCATTTCAATCTGACTTGAACTTTCATTCTTGATCTTGGAGTAGTTGGTATGCTAGTAGCTTTTAAGCTAACATAATAGGGCTAGATCATGGAACGAAAATATAGTTTGCTCTTCAAATCTCATAGTCTTTTGATTTCTAGCAACTTCACTTTTTTTTTTTGGACTGTTTTTCACCTCGATGACGTACTGTTGAACTTAATATTTAACTTGTAGGATGCCTATCATTGACAAGTTTAAAGATATGGGAACAGTTGTCATGGGAAAAGTAGAATCTGGTACTGTGACTGAGGGTGATTCGTTGTTGGTCATGCCAAATAAGGTGAATCACCTGTTCCTTTGACTCTACACTATTTCTTCTTGCTTCACTGTATTCCTTCTCCTCATCTTCTCATAATCAAGGTGTAAAAGTGATAAAATGATTATGCAGACTCAGGTTAAAGTTATTGCCGTTTATATGGATGAAAACAAGACAAGGCATGCAGGACCTGGAGAGAATCTAAGAATTAGATTATCTGGAATCGATGATGAGGATATATTGGCTGGTTTTGTATTGTCAAGCATTGGTAAGCTCGAAGTCTTGTTCTTGAAATCCTTAATGAAATATGAATGTGTCTGATAGGTTTAAGTGCTAACATTTTGCTCCAGTTAGTTGATTTTCTTTATTTTCATAGGCCTTAACTGGCTTTATTGCTTGTCCTCTACAAGATTAAAATTTGCTTTGTTTCTTGTTTATGCAGCAAAGCCAATAGCTGCAGTGATGGAGTTTGTTGCACAGTTACAGATACTCGAACTTCTTGAAAATGTATGCTTCTGGTATTGTTTTTGGTAAATTCATGCTTTTGTGCTTTTATTGATATTTTAAGCTTCTTGGCACTACAATTTCTGAAGTGCACATCATCAACACGTCTACTTTAGGCAATTTTTACTGCTGGCTACAAGGCCGTATTGCACGTCCATTCTGTAGTTGAGGAATGTGAGATCGTTGAGCTGCTACAGCAAATAGATCCAAAGACAAAGAAACCCTTGAAAAAGAAGGTCCTTTTTGTGAAAAATGGTGCTGTTGTCGTCTGTCGGATTCAGGTACATGAGCAAGACTTTGTAATTAAAATGCTTAGAAAATTGGGATTAGTTTGTCTTGAGTCTTGGTTTTGATTATTACGTGATTTGGTACATATTGAACCATTTTCAGCTTTCCATTTCAAATGAAATTCCACTTAAAACTCGGCGTTTATATTGCTGTGGGTTTAATTATGTTCTACCAGGTAAATAGCTCAATATGCATTGAGAACTTCCAAGATTTTCCTCAACTTGGAAGGTTCACTCTTCGCACAGAAGGTAAGTAGATGGATGCTATTTTATCTTGATTCATGATTTAATCATGACTAGTTAATACCATTCTATCTATTACAGGGAAAACAATTGCTGTGGGGAAAGTCACTGACCTTCCTTCAGGATCAAGTTAAACAAAATTTGTATTATAGATAAGTATGTTTTATCACTATTTCTTATCCTTGCAGTTAGTTTCCGGGTTTCTTCAAAGTTTCTGCTAGTATTGTTTCTTACTTGGTCTGTCTAGAATTATTAGTTACATTGGAATAATATCAAACGCTTAGCTGTTTTTACCTCTGATGGCATCTTATTTTGTCAGAAGATAATTATGCCAGATCCTGGAAATTGATTTAGACAAGTGACGTTGATTAAGATATATTTTTCTTTATTTAATCATTTCTTGTTTTGAGGTCTGTTCTAAAAAATCGTATATAGAGGTTAACAAAGATGGGAGTGGATCCTTTGTTTCAATAAGTCTCTTCCAAATCAGTTCTGCCACAATTGGCTGAAGCTAGAAGAGAGCCGATTGATACACAACAGAATTAGGTTTTATTAAAACAACATCGTATTGAAACAGGGTTGGATTCAATAAATCTGATGACGAATTTATTGTTTCAGGCTTGAGTCTGGAGAATGCTTTTGCGCTCTCCAATTATTGGCAACATCTCAAGGAATGTGTCAAAGGCATTGATCCCCTTTTTGTAGTGCCTTCACAGAGAGAGAGAAAGAAACATTGTGGCCTGCAAGTTCTATGTTCGCAAATCCCGCTTTTACAGGGTATCGTATGCCTTAGGTGTCTGAATTTAGAGAATTCCCCGGTTCACCAATAGTCTTAAGCATAATCTCTCTTTAAAGTTTTTAACTCAATGTGTGCTTTTGACATAAGGCGATAAAGTAGAATTTATTGTTTGGTGGCTTAACAGAAATATAGTTGTTTCATGTTACATAAATATCTTCTTGTAAAGCACTTGGAATCTCAATGCCTCCACGCGTGGAGCTCAGCGTATATGTGAGCAGGCATGTCAAAATACACTTGGTCCGGCCCTAGGTTAACGAGTTTGGCCCGATCAAACTATCCCATAGATCTGGCCATGGGCTGGTTGGATATGGCCCGTGGCATTTTGGTCTGGGCTGTAGGCCAAGGTGCCCCGGCAGTGCCGTGACAAGTTTAGCAATCGGGCCCGTGACCCATGGCTTGCTCGGGGGGCCACGAACAAAACGACGACGTTTTGTTCATGTTTAAACTATTTGTTCCATCGATAAAACGACAATGTTTTGCTTTAAGAGTAAAATGTCTTTTTTCAACTCGACAGTTAATAAAATACGAGACAAAACGGCGTTGCTTTGTTGCAAGCAAAAATGCCATCTTTTTGATTAAACAAATTTCACACTACACCCCCACCCTACCACCTCGCTACCTGCTGCCTCCCTCTCTTGCATTGTCGCACGCTTGTCCCTTTCCGTCCGTCAGCCTCTTACCTGTCTCCATCTCCCTTCTTCCCCGAGAACTCACAATCTCAATTTCCTCGAGAACTCCCTTCGTTCTCAAGAATGAACTCACTTCTCTATTCTTCTTCTTTGTTTCAATTTGTTCCTTCGATCTTTATCTGGTTATATCATCTGTCGTGACAACAATAAAGATAAGCCCTCATTCTCTCTTACGTCATTTTGGTTTTTTTTGGTTGTCTTGAGGTGTGATGTATATAATTTGAGAACTTTGTATGTTAATATTGGAAATATGAGATAATGCTTGTATTGTTTGTTAATCAAACCATCTCTTTAAGATTGCTTGTTTTGCTTACATATAGGGATCCAATTATCCACAAGTTTTGTTTTTACTGAAGGATTGCTTATTTTGAAGGAGTCCGTAGACTCTCTTAGCAAGTAGAGTCTAACTTACTACTATAATTTGATTGTATGTTCAATCCTCCACTTTTACGGGAGGCACATTGTTTTTCAGCTAACCTTGGCAAAGTTCCTTCTGTTAGCTTCTTCACACTAGAAAATTCCTTAAAATCTTATATCCTTGTTAATCTTTTTAGAAACCGTAGCGTGGGTGTATGTAGTGGTTGGAGGGGATTGAGGACACTACTCTCCTTGCATATAATGGAGTTTTGTTTGTCCAATGCTTTACAATAATCCTGATTTTGTCAATTCAGTGTTGGCATTCTCTACGTGTGACTCTAGCTGCCGTGATTAGGATGCTAAGATATATGAAAGGAGGCTCTTTAAGGCATAGGTTAGCAAATTTAACAAAAAGAGACGGAAGGTGAGGTGAGTCTTTAGTGACCATGATGATGATGTAACTATATAAGATTGCTTGAACCAAAAACCTTATGTCCTTAAAGGGAAATTTTTACACTTGTTACTGAGGCGATTTACACTTAGCATTTGCACTGTTGTTAGGGCCATTTACTATATAATTTGTTTTTAGTCCTTACAAAATGAAAATGGTCATGATAAGTTGGGATGGAAGCTAAATACAATCGACTAATCTTATTCTTCTCTTTTGTTTAAGGGTTGTTTTCTCTCTCTTTTTCTTGTACTCTTTCTTCTTATTCCTCTTAATGTATTGTGGTCATAATAGCCAAAAGACAAAAACAATCCAGATCTAAGATGCAACCATTTTTTGCATGAATTAATTTGCGTTGGTGAAATTTGCATCATGGTCTATTTATGTTCCTTTCCCACGTTGAATAAGGCTGCACTGGCTATTCAAAGTGATTTAACAATTATTAGTTATAGGTGCGTCATAGTTTTCAACATTGAAACAGAAGTAACTTGGACTTTTGACCAGCTTCTTGTCTATCTCTCTATGTGACTGTTAGTTGTAGTTAGGATATGAGCAATCAAAGAAATGTACCTGGACAACTAAATGATGGCTAAAGGTGAATTTAACATCCAAACTCTAGTTGAAAGAATTGAAAAGTAAGATTTCTCAATCCTTGTTGGTGTAAAGAATGTTTCCCAAACATAAAACAATATCTTCAAATACTAAAATATTTTTTGCTTCAATTATACTTTTCAATTTTGGACTTATCTAATGTGTGACGTTGGTAAGATGCACTAGGAGATTCCTTTACAAAGATTTTAGGCAAAGAGAATTTAGGCAGTTTGTAGGGAATAACAGATTATTCGACTTAAACTTCAATGGTCCTACATTTTCTTGGTCCAATAAACATTTAGGAGATTCCTTCACAACTCGAAAGCTAGATAGGACTCTTGTCAACTCTACTTGGAGCATTCAATTCCCAACTTCTCATTGTGTTATCCATAACCCTCATATTTCAGATCATTCTCCTTTAGTGGTGAAGTCGATCGGGGCCCGGAAGAAGCATCCTTCCCTTTTTAGATTATTTAACTTCTTAGCTGCTCAGCCCAATTTCCTACGGACTGTTGAGGAAGCTTGGACCTCCCTTATTTTAGGTACTCCATTGTTTAGGGTAATGACTAAACTGAAGATAGTTAAGCAAGCTCTCAAACTTATGAACTCTGGTCAGATTGGGGATATCAATGTTAGAGTTGAGACTTGTTATGCCAATCTGAACCACATTCAGGACCAACTGAAGTTATCTCCTAGATCTATCCTTCTGCTAGCTAGGGAGACTGAGGCCATTAGAGAGCTTTATAGATCTCTCGAGAATTAGGAATTGTTTTATAGACAGTCCTCTAGGATCAAATGGCTTAGAGAAGGAGATCGGAATACTAAATTCTTTCATAATTCTCTCCTTGCCAACAGAAACAAAAATTCCATATATTCTTTTGATGTGAGAAATGGCAGTAGGGTTATGAGGCTTTCCGATATTCAGGTTCAATTTAGATTACTTCAAAGGCTCTATTGGGACTGTTAAGAATCTTCACCCCTCCAAGGAGTTTGTAGCTCATCTTTTTCCCAATCCCTTAGGGGATATTCCTTCTAATGCTGAAGTTTCACCCCAAGAAATTCGAGAGGCTTTTCACTCTATTAATCCCAATAAGGCCTCTGGTCCTGACGGCTTTAATGGGTACTTCTATAAACAGGCCTGGCCTATTATCAGGGAAGAAGTTACTGGAGCTATTGAAATTTTTTTTCTCCATGGTAAACTCCTTAAAGAGCTCAACTCCACATTCATCCCAAAACTGCTCACCCCTCCACTGTCCAAGACTTTAGGCCTATCTCTTGTTGCAACATGATCTATAAGGTAATTGCTAAAATTTTAGCAAATAGACTTAGCCAAATTCTCCCTCTCATAGTTAGCCCTAATCAAAGTGTCTTTATCAAAAATCGCCGAATAGTGGACAACATACTTTTAGCACAATATATCTTCAAGAACTATCATATTTCAAATTCTCACAAGAGGTGTGCTTTCAAAGTGGATCTCCAAAAGGCCTATGACTCTATTCATTGGGTTTTTCTTCTCAACACTCTCAAAGCAGTAGGCCTACCGATGAGGTTCATTGAGTGGGTCAAAGAATGTATCACCACTCCTTCGTATTCCATTTTGGTTAATGGGTCACCCACTCAATTTTTCAAAGGTAAATATGGATTAAGACAGGGTGATTCGTTATTGCCTTTCCTCTTCATTATCTGCATGGAAGGTTTCTCTAGGACTTTGAGAGTCAATACAAAAAATTCTCCTCAGTTCAAATACCATTGGAGATGTCAAGGTCTTAAGATTAATCATCTTCTTTTTGCGGATGATCTCTTAATGTTCTGTCATGCGGACTTGTTTTTAGCTCAACTTTTGCTTGATTCCTTGTGTACATTCTCTATGTTCTCTGGCATGGACATGAATACATCTAAAAGTCAGTTTTTTTATCCCCGGATGTTAGTTACCATAGGATGAAACTCGTGTCTGGTCTTCAGCAAGGATCTCTCCCTATTTGGTATCTAGGGGTCCCTCTCATTACAAGTCGTTTATCTAGGAGGGATTGTGCTTCTCTTATAGATAGAATTGACAATAGGATCAATCATTGGGCCCATAAAAGCCTTTCTTATGCAGGCAGACTTCAATTGGTTATTTCTGTTCTCTCATCTTTCCAATCTACTGGCCCTCACATTTTATTCTTCCCTTTTCCATCCTGAAGGACATAGAGGCTAAGCTTAGGAATTTTTTATAGGCAGGCAAGGCAGTTTCTAATATTCAGGCTAAGGTTAAGTGGAGTGATATTTGTCGACCTAAAAGGGAGGGGGGCTTAGATGTTAAACATTTGACCACATGGAATCATGTTCTTTTGGGAAAACGGATTTGGAATTTGTTTGAAGATAGGGAAGCTTTATGGGTAAAGTGGGTCCATACAATCATTTTGTGTAGGAAAAATTTTTGAAGTGCTCAACCTACTTATAATAATTCTTGGAGTTGGAGAAAGATCTTAACAGTTAGGGACAAGTTGTGTCATCAATTCAAATTTAGGATTGGAAATGATATATCTACTCTTTTCTGGCTGGACCCTTGGCACCCGCGAGGTATTCTGAGGACCTTGTCTACACCGAGAGCAATTAATGGTTCAGAGCTTCCGCTCACAGCACGAGTTTCTGACGTCATAATCAATGAAAATTGGAGATTGTGTGAGGTTTCCATGGACCTCATCAGGCATCTTGATCCACTAGGGTATTTCCCTAATAGCTCCTTACCAGACTGCCTGGAATGGTTAGCTAGCCCCACTAAACGATATACCAATGTTTCAGCCTATCAATTATTGCGACCCCCTTTACCGAATGTTCCTTGGCATAAGCTGGTATGGTCCAAATACAGTAAACCTAGGTGCTCCTTTACCTTATGGCTTGCCTTCCTGCAAAAGTTGCAAACAAGGGACAAACTTTCCTACCTCTATACTCCTAACCACTATTCTCTGTGCCTCTCAGCTAATGAATCCATAGACCACTTATTCTTTGAATGCACATTCTCTAAAACAATTTGGGACCTGTGCTTAACCTATTTCAACCTGCCCACCCTTAACCAGCCTAACCTTTCAGCTATCCTCTCTTGGTATAGAACTGTTTCTTGTTCCAGATTCTTAGCAATAATCCACTACCCTCTTCTACTTTCCACCACTGTTTACCATATCTGGACTGAACGTAAAGCCAGATCTTTCAAGAATGAAGCCAAGGCTGTGAAGAGAGTGTATCTCAGAGTAATCTTCCAAGTTAGGGAACTTCTCAGCCTATACACAGAGAGGAGGTAATTATTTAGTTTAGTTCTTATCTAACTTTTGCAGGTTGATTACTCAGAACTTTCTAGGTTTATAGTAAGTGAGGTTCTCTTCGGATAGGCCATATCTTGCCATGCCTACATTCGGTGGCGCAATACTGTCATTTCCTCGAGGCATCTTTCTTTGTGGACATTCAGCTAATTTTGGGCTAAGGTAGTTCACGAGCGGATTTCCCTTCAGTATCTCTTTGGTTTGCTCAACTGGGATTGATAATTAGTTAGTTAAGGTTTCTCGTTCAGATTACAGCTTCTTTGGTATTATCAGGTTGAGTATAAGTGTTTCTGTTGTTGAGTGGTTGTAAGATTGCTCCTTCCTTAGTTACAGATATCTCTAAGTGTTTTTATCTTGGATTGTATTGTGGCTAGTTGCTATGTATTAGCTAGTTGTGCCTTCCATGGCACTTGGGCGTGAACTTTTTGTACATATCTTTGTTTCATTTATTAATTTTTTTGACTTACTAAAAAAAAAAGACTTTGGTAAGAAAGCTTGCTACTTTGTGCTTATGCTGATGTTATTGTCTGCTACTTTGTGTCTATACTGATGTTATTGTCGTTTTCAATTGGTCCCTTTTTAAAGTTATGTTCTAGTTATCCTCTCTTAGGGTGAAGGAAAGAGTCGACGAGAATCTTATACAATTAACAATTATATCCCAGGAAAACTAAGTCATTAAAAATGGACCAATTGGACTGCGACTTCTCTCCTGTACTAATACATTATTAGTCGTTATTATGATTTTTTTCTTTAAAGTACCTAATTTCATTTATTGATGTTTTGTATTTGAAGGATCTGAGTTGTTTTCAATAGGTTATTTTTTAATGCCATTTATTTTCCTTTCTCTTAAGATGTTGCATCTCAGTAATTTACCTCTTTTTGTCCATGCTCGAGTAATAATTTACAGGATGAATGTCTTTCAATTTTAATAAACCCAACCCAAAAAGAGGTGGTAAAATATTACAAATCAAATACAAAACCGAATTGCAATATTTTATTTCTAACCTCAAGTATTTATATGTTTTTTGTCAGATGGATGAACATAATCCTTTAATTGAGAGTTCTAATCCACTACAGGAGGTAAAAGTGTAAACTTCTATTCCGACACCAAGTGACAATAAAAGTTCAAATAGAACTCAAGTTAGTTAATATAAAAGTGAAGTTTTAAATCACTTTAAGAAGACTATATCGATCACCGAAATAGAAAAAGCAGAGTACATTTATTTTCATAAGTTTTATTCAAGTGGTTCGAAAGGTGGAACGTCTCGTTTAAAGAGACATACAAAATCATGTACTAGAAGGAAAATAGTTTTAGGAGGTCAAACATTTTTGAACCTAAACCTTATGAAAGGAAATAATAAAATGACCGTAACAACTTTTGACAATGATAGATCAAGAATTTTGATGGCTAATATGATTATTAGAGATGAGCAACTATTGGCTATGAATGAAAGCAAGAGATTCGGGATATTTCGTAATTCACTCCAACTGACTTTCAAGGTTCCAAGTCGAAATACATTGAGGAATGATATTTTCAAAATTTATGAGGACAAGAAGAGAGAAACATTAAGAGCATTGTCGAGTGTTCAAAGACGAATTACCATAATAATGGACATGTGGATAGCCAATAACCAAAAGAAGGGTTACATGGTGGTGACGACACATTATATTGATAATGATTAGAAGTTGTGTATACAATAAACTTTTGAGGTAATTTATATTCGTTAATATTATTATTATTTACTTTTTTCATTATTTTATAATTTTATGATTTATATTGGTATGCTTTTTCATGATAGGTTCATTTATGTACCGACACTGCATACAAGTGAAAAATTGACAAACTTGTTGAAAGACTATTTGATGAATTTGAACATCGACAACAAAGTATCCTCCAAGTATCCTCCATCACAGTCGATAATTGTTGCACAAATGATGTTATGATTGAGAAGTTGAAGGTAAGATGCAGGTTGGAAGCTTATTAGCCGGAGGTAAGCTATGTCAGATGCATTGTTTTACGCATATTCTTAACTTGATGTGAAGGTTAGGTTGGAGATGATAAAGGAAGCAATAAAATGTATTCGGAATAGTATTTCATATTGGAGTGCAACTCCTAAAAGAGTTGGAAACGTTTGAAGATGTTGCATAAATTTTATGCATTCCTTGCATAAAGAAGTTGGTTTTGGATTGTTCTATCAGATGAAACTCAACCTTTAAGATGTTGGAGTCAGCAATCTCATATGCTCAGCTATTTATTAGACCAGTCAAAAGGGATTCTCAGTATACCTACGTACTATTAGAGGATCAATGGGACTTGGCTAGAGAACTTTGTATGAAGTTGAAATTATTTAATAATTAGACTGAATTATTCTTAGGAATAAAATATCTAACTTTGCACTATATCTTTAGCACTATGTCCAACATAAAGCATGTTTTATCGTTATGGATGTTTGACTCTAATGCAGTGATTCGGGCTATGATGGAACCAATATTTTAAAAATCGGACCGGTGACTGAACCAGAGAAGTAACTGATTCAAAGATCAATGGTTCAATCGGAATTCAACCGTGATCGAACCGGTGACTAATAAATATATAAAATTTTATTTTATATATATTATATATAAGATAATTTTTAAACATACTTTTTAATTATTTATCTAACTTAAACCTTCAAACTTCAAAACATACAAGTCTTTTTTTTTTAAGTTCACCAACACAACACAGAATAAGATAATAAAACTCACTAGTCATATTTCATCAAAAAGATAAAACAAAGATCAGTAATCATAACATTCATTCACCATAGTTGTAAAAGTTTTGATTTTTAAAGGAAAAC
>JANQBM010000007.1:11802384-11819859 GCA_025594535.1 Erythroxylum domingense
AAAAAGATAAAACAAAGATCAGTAATCATAACATTCATTCACCATAGTTGTAAAAGTTTTGATTTTTAAAGGAAAACTCTTCATTTTAAATGAACCGACCGATTTTTTCTTTCACCGATCCGACCGCAAAATAAACGGGTCAATCACTCACAAAAAATAAGAGCTAAATCGGACCGTTTCATATTCCGGTTCACTGGTCCAACCAACCGGTTCGGTCCGATTTTCAAAACACTGGATGGAACGGATGATAGAGAAGTTTAATTCTTATTGGTCGAAAGTTGGAGATATTGTTACAGTATTATATGTGTTGGACCCAAGACATAAGATAGATGAGGTTGAATATATTTATAATACATTGTACAGTAGTGAAGCCCAAGAGCGTCTACATACCATAAAACAATTATGGTATCAATTGTTTCATGATTATAAAGTCAGAATGTAACAAACTCATGATCGGGATGTAGGCAATTTAACTAAGACTTCAGTTTCAAGTTCGATCTTTTCTTCTGACCCATTATTGACATATTCCTTTTCAAACTTTTTGAAAGAGAAAAGGTCTAGGATTTTTTATAATACGATAGAGTTAGATAAATATTTTTTTCCAAATTATGAAACTGAAGGTGAGTCGTTTGATATATTATTATGGTGGAAGACGTCTGCATATAATTATTCGATCTTGCAAGCCATTGCACGAGACTTGTTAACTATTCCATTATCAACCGTTGCTTCAGAGTCTGCGTTTAGTACTAGTGGTTGGGTCATTACTCCTCATCATGATCGACTTCATTATCGCACTGTGAAAGCTCTTATGTGTGCTCAAAGTTGGTTAAATAATGAAGATATTGATGGTAAATTCTTTTCTTTTAATATATTTATTTTATCTATCTTTATATTATCTTATTTAATATTGTGTTTTTTATTTTCCTACAGCCATAGGTATTAATGTAGAGGGGACTAGTGAAATTAATCAACCAATTGAAGGTTAATTTGATCAAATATATGAAAATAAAGGTATTTTTTAAATTTCTTTTTATATAATATTACATTACTAAATATTGTTTTTATTTTAATATTATATAACTAAATATAATGTTTGTACATACAGATGATTAAATCCAAACTGTTGACTATCTTACTAACAAATACAATTAATCAATTAGATGATGCTCTCTCAGTCTCCACTCTCTAGTCTATCCGGCTACTGATTTTGTAAATTGTATCTTTTTTGTAAAATGATTTAGATAATCATTCGTGTACAACAAAATTTGCTATAGTTAATAAATTTGGTTTTATCAATTCTCTATTATAATAATTAATAAATTATTTAAGTAAATTAAAAATTTGTAATTAATTGAATTGAAATTCTTAACTATAACTATTAACTTAATGACTTTTCATACAAGTTTCTAATTAATTGAATTAAATTTCTTAATTAATCATATCAATAGATACATCTCAAGATTTAAATTTTAACACGTATTTTTTCATTAATAATATGCAAATGTATGTAGCACCCTTCAATATAAACCTGACTTAATGACTTTTAACATAAATCGTGTTAATATTTAGCTCATTAGTCATTATACCAAAAATATTAATTAAAACATTATAAAGTTAGTGATGTTACACTTTCATTTAATGACATAGTTTTATTCAAATGAAATATTAAGTGGTTTAAATAAAAAGATATAAATATTTTGTAATTTAATATTCAATAAATGAATAACTTTATTATATCATAATTATATGTTGTTATAATTTAAAGTTGTGACATAATATATATATTAAAAAGAAAAAATTTGAAAATTTTATAAATTTTATGAAATATGATATGCTTATAACACTCTAAGGAAGAGAAGGATTTAAAGTAAAACTTATATCAAGGATTCGAGTAAGGAATTAATCCTAACAAACTTTTAATTAGAGTGACTTTATTAGAATTTAGATAGGACAAAAAATTATGAATATGAATTTAGATTAATTAGAATATAGTTATTTTAGAAAGAAAAAAAAGTAAAAGAACTATTTTCAAAAGTAATAAAATAAATAATTTATAGAAATATATCAAAAATATTTATAAAATGTATTATAGTTTGAATAAAATAATAGTTATTTTCAATATAATATACTGTACTTATTTGTTTTTATAACTCAATTACTTATATATTATTTTAGAATTGATACATTAGGATTAATAAAGTGATTAATTCATTTTAAGATTAATATAAATATATATATGCATAATGAATATATTGTCTGAATATGAAAAATAAAATAAAAAGTTTAAATGTGTTAAGATTAGTATCATATTAATCAATTTCTTTTAATATGTGTAATAAAAATAAAAAAATTTACAATGATTATTTAATAATAGATATAATATGAAAAGATAATAATATTTAATAAACATATTTTTAAAAAAATATATTAATTTATTAAACACGTAAAAATAATATTTGAAATAAATTCATTGTACTTATATAATAACTTTTTATATTTACATTGTAATTAATTATTATAATAAAATTACAAAATTAAAATTAAATTGACTTGTTTGTACAGAAAATAATTATGACAATATTATCATTGCTACATATTTTTAATAAATATAAATTGGTTCATATTTTATATCTTTTATTTTATATAAATATTTTTGTATAGTTTATAGGTAATTTCATCTTAAATTTTACTATAAATGATTATGCTATAATTTATAATTTATGAATTTTAAAATACTCAAGTACAATTTTTTGAATTATTTTAAAATAAATATATAAAAATTTAATTAATATATTAAACGATCGGGCTGATTGAGGCTTGACGAGTTACCAGTGGCCCGATCACAAGCCATGGGTAGTTTTGACCCGCCTGAGTCATAGGCTAAGCTCCCCCAAAATTATTTTTAGGGCTCAGCCCGAATGTTTACAAGCCTATATGTGAGGCATAGATTTGGTGACGTTGGTTAGCATATTACTTATCATTTTTTTCAACTATATGGAATTTTAATTGAAAGGAAATTGTCCTTAGATGGGAAAGAACATTCACGATTTAAGAGGTGGAATTATATCTGAGGATTACGAACTTAAATTTATTGGTTATAGTATTGTAAATAGCTTATTCAAGTTGTAGCTTCTGACCCTTGCTTGGAGCTTACAAAATTTAGGGATGACAAGGGCAATTTATGGGTATTTTTTGCTAATTTTTTTTAGAATAATTAAAAAAATAAAAGTGTAAAATAATATTTTTTTAATTGATTTCGAGCTTAAATTGTTAAAGCTCAAACTTACATAAGGTCTAATTTTTAAAAATAAAATGATATTATTTTACTTAAAATAGTTAGACTTGAAACTAACTTAAGCCTAATTTAACTCATTAAAAATACCTAAAATTAGCTTGTCTATTTTCATTCCTAGCAAAATTATCATGCGAG
Source organism: Erythroxylum domingense (assembly GCA_025594535.1). Taxonomy (NCBI): domain Eukaryota; kingdom Viridiplantae; phylum Streptophyta; class Magnoliopsida; order Malpighiales; family Erythroxylaceae; genus Erythroxylum; species Erythroxylum domingense. The sequence goes on from JANQBM010000007.1 coordinate 11,805,815, forward strand.
AGTAACATATAATTTTGATCTTTATATCTTTCGTTTTAACGCGTCTTAACGTCCTGAAATCCTCAAATATTGTTCCATTACTTTTTAAAACGAAGCAAACAGTTAATCATTGTTCACGAATAATATGATGTGATACGTTATGTACACAAAGGTTAGGTTCCCAAATATTTTTGAAGCTAACGTAATGAGAAAATAAAATTATTAAATGAAATTAAAACAATCATTAGATTAGACATTCATGTCCAAACACTATTCCTCCTTGAATTTCTAGTACCGGAAGAATATGCCCTTTTAAAATTTTATTAAGAACATTTTAATGGAAAATTGGTATAATGTTCTTTAGTAGTGCTACGTTATCTCTTTTTAAAAAATGGGAGTATGGGAACAAATTAATTAGTTTATCTTTACAGAAAAAGCATACCAAAACACAGGTGCATACTAATACTGGTTCATCCAAGGCATAAGTTATGTCGGATTAAAAGTGTAAATCACCCCTTATGTTTTACAAAAATTAAAGCATTCTAATATGTTTCTGTTAGTTGTGCATAATAGAGCCTTTACCATATTTTGATGTCGTATGAAAAGAACGCAGCGTACATATCAAATGCTGAGTTAGCTCTTTTGTAATTTTAAAATAAATTAAGATTTACCAAGAATGTTCGAATAATGGTGCGAATCGAGCGCTTGAAGATTGGCGAAAGACTGCTTGATCATGGGGTTTTAGCACAACAATACTACACCAATGGTGGTTAGTTTTTTGGTAATTGAGTACTGCGTTGCAGATAGAATCCGACTTGGGTCCAAACCCAGAGCTTTGGGCTTAGGAGTTGGGGGTGGAACTCCACTCATTTCCCAATAACCAAATTGTGAGGTTGTCCGGTTGGAAATGGATGAGGAGGTCAAACGGGTTGGAAGAGTGTACTTTGGGTTGGAAGATTGTGATATAGTGGTTCATGTCACAGATGTTATATAATTTGTACACAAACTAGCTTATGGTGACCCGAAATTTGTATCCAATGAATTTGAGGTGATAATGACTGATTTGAATGCTTGGGATTCTTCGACTAGTTTAAGGGCACCTCTTGTACTAAAAAGTAATACCATGCTTTCAACATTTATGTAGTAGAAGGATCAATTTCATAGAGAGTACTTAAGTCTTATTTTATGTGCTTTCCAAATAAAAACAAGTAAGGGAGTTTTGGTTGTGATAAAGCAATATTAAAATATATCTGATCTAACAGGCAATGCAAATTGAAATACGAAGAGTCAATAGAAAATAAAAAATGAACCTTGCTCTGCTCCACACCTGTCCTAGAAATTATATATCGATTGTCAATACAAAGGAAATTACTTTATACTTTGAATATTTACCATTAAAATTAATTTCTATCTCTTGTTAATTGTAATTAATTAGAAAGAAACCATAATCTAATTAACCTTAACTTATGAATAACCTTAACGAACATACCTAAAATTCAATTATGTAATAACTATAAGAAATTGAGAGATTAATGAAACAAAATAACATATTAGCCTACGAGATTGTATTCAATTAAGTCAATTTTCCTTCTTAAGATTTAAGAATCCAGAAACACAATAGTCCATTAAACCTAGACGCTCTAAAGATTAGATGGATTAAAAATTTACATTTTTAATGTATAACCTAGCAATAAATTATTATAAGTAATAAACTAGTAAGTCTCCCTAGTAATTAAACAATCATAAAAGATAAACATATAAAAACAATCGATACTCAATATATAAATTGAATAATGAAAGCTAATTAAATCTCACAATTTTTACATCTCAAAATTTTAGTTTTTTTAACCAAGTGTAGAAAAATAGCCATGTAGGGCTATGGATGAGATAAGAAATAAATAAAAGTCAAAACAATTTCTCATCTAAACCTTAGAAAAACTTAAGATGAAAAAATAAACTAAAACTTAGAGTTTTAGCTCTTTAAATAAAAGGATTCTGAATCAATTTGGTAGAAAACATAGCCGTTCAATAGGCCATAAACAGTACAAAAGCCACTTCATCCAACCCACCAAAAGTAATACAATATGGATGTGAACTGTACAATCAAGAAGGCTATGTTACAGGTAATTACTTCCTAGTATAGACCAATAACATAGAACAAATAAATTATTTAAGTGCACATCTTATTTGAGGTGGTAACAAACCTTATTCTAATACCTATAATCTTGGGTAGAAGAATTACTAGAATTTCTCTTAGTCTAAAAATGCCAGAAACCAAATAAGAGAATAAGGCCTAACAAGATTTCAGCAAAATAGGATTAGTTTATTGGAATCAAAGATAGACAATTTAACGGATGTGCATAATTCCAATTTCATAAGTCAAGATGAGAGTTAAAAGAGGATGGAAGCTAAGTTTCACCAAATTGTAAGGAATCATGCTTTTTCCATCATAATTTGGGAGTTTATGTAGGTCAACTAGCTAACGTATTATCTACATAAAGTGCATGAAGTCTCCTGAGCAACACATAGTCTAATCCAAAGATTAACTGAAGGTTATCATACTTAGAAGTGGTAAAGAGTTGGAAGAACCAACCGAGAAGAAGGTTGAATCCCACTAAGAATATAAGAAGGAGGAGCCACCATATGTTCCACCACCTCCATATGTTCCAAAGATTCCATTCCCACAAAGGTTGAAGAATATTTAAATAGATGTACTATAATATCTCATTTCCATACTAAGGGTTAGGTGACTGGCACGTTGTAACGCTAATCAAAATAAAATAACTAGACTACTAATATAGTAGCGGTGAGTCTAGGTCGATCTTATAGAGAGTGTGTGTAAAGTTGCTAAATGAAATTAATCGATGTTTAGGTTTGGGGGGTTTTGGATTTTAGAAATAGGAAAATAAAATAAAACTAACCTAATGAAAACAAATTAAAGAAAACATACGAAAATTATAAAAATGGGGAATTCGATAAAGACCCAATTCTTTGATTCAATCTTTACTTACACCCTAATTAAGCATATTTCATTGATTTGTCATTTTCTTACATCTCATAGAAACTATGAATCATGGGTTAATAATTGACCCAAGTTTTTTCTTAGGTTTTGTTTAATCAAGATACGATCATTAATTAAACCTAACCACCGAATAACCTAGGATATGATCTCTAGATTTAATTAGGCAGTAACATTACAAATTAGGAAAATTGATTAATCAAGGCAATAATCATATACGATGTGTCATTTATCCTAGGTCATGTTATCCATAATGATTACGAATCATTAGTCACTACACATAAATTTCAACATAACAATTACGGATTACATCGAAATTCTAACAATAAGTTTGCAAACAAACTATTCAATGAACGCATTAAAATCATTTTTTCACAATCCCAATTCAATAAACACAAGATAACATAATCAATTCCTAATGAGAGAAAGAAACAACAAAAAAAAAGAAATACAGTTATCCTAATTCGTCAATGTCGGTGTCACCTCCGAACTGGCGTCGGAATATCTAGCCCTCTATAGGTCTCTTCCAGAAAAATGCTTCAGCCCCCATTAATATCCCTTATGAAGACCCCCTTCTTCTTTTTTCGATGTTCTGTCTCAAGCCTCATAGCTATTGTTTATGATTTGACAAATAAAGATGGTGGTCTATCTATATTATTCACGCAACTTTCTTTCCTCTCTTTTCACGCTACTATTCTCCCTTTGTTTCTGACGCACCTACTGCTACTCTTCTCTTTTCTGTAGCTTTGATGTGACGAATTAATAACTTGGGTCATGCCTCCTGTTCACGCAAAACCCCTCTTCTATTTTATTTCCCTGATGTTGCTTCTCACTACGCCTGTGTTTTGCTGGCCAAACGATGACGTTTCTTCTTTGCCAAACATCCTTCAGTTGTTGCATTTCATGTGTGAAATTCCTCTCCTCAAACGCTGATAGTGATGCTGTATTGTTGGATTTTTAAATGCCAATTGAGCTACATTTTGAAGCAACGAAGACCTCTAAATATGTTATTGTTTGGTGCGTAAGGAAAGCTCCAAAGGCTACCATTTTATATAAGTTTTTGGCTCTCCATTAAACACAGTTGGCTGCATTATAAACAGCCTTCCTAGCTCCTAATGGCTTCAAAACTTCATACTTTAATCTTGTATTTGTATTCCATCATTAAATCTATATGTAAAATAATAGGAACACAAAATGAGCAATTAAACACAAAAAATAGGAATGAATTCAAACAAAATAATATATAAAATATAGCAAAATCCATTCATATCATTAGGATATAGGATCCTAGACCACTGCTTATGAGAAATAGTATTGAGAAATTATGAGGGTATTGCATTCACATGAATATTATTCGCATACACACACACATGAATATTAATTTTTGTACACTTTGCAAAGATTATATATGCACTCAATTGACATATTCTGAGGTATGAACGATTTAAAATGGCTATGATGTGAATTGTTATTTGTTATATCTTGAATTTTGGTCTGATGGTTTCAATTATTGATTTAGGAATTATTTTTTAAAATTGAGAGATTTATGAAATTATGTGCAATTTTGGACTAAAAAAAATGTCAAGTGACAAGACAAATTGATAAATGGCAATCGAAATAAATGACAAATAGTAGTAGAAATAATTGACAAGTGGTATAGAAACTTGAGTGACAAATGACTTGAAAATTGAGAGACAAATGGACTAGTTATTAAAAGACAATTGGGGACTACAAGAAGATGACAAGTGGTAAGTGACAAGTGTCACAAAACTTGCCACTCGTCACCAACGACACATACATTCGAAAGACCAACTTTTCTTTGTCTTTCATTTCTATTACATGCTTTCTTCTTCTTCTTTTTTCTCTCATCTACGACACACACACCAACCCCCATGATTTGCGATTTTTGTCAAAATCCTTCACTTTGTCTCTCCAAGTTTTCGTTGTATTCTTTTTGTTACCAAAGACCCAACTTATTTCTCCTTGAAAAGGTGATGATCGTGTAATCTTGGAAGCTAGGTTTCTTAGTGACTTAAAGGAGCTTGAAGTTAAACAAGTAAGTATAATAATGTTCTTCATGGGTTGTTTTAAATAGAAGCATATATGATGATTGTTTAGGGTTAGATTGATAGTGAAAATGGTATTTGATGGATGCAGAGATTTTGATGAAGGAATGACACATTTGTGTTCTGTTTTGGAGATAAGAAAAATGTGAGTTATAAATTGTTATGTGGATGAAATAGATTAGGATTTAAAGTATAATGAAGGTGAATTTTATGCTTAAGAAAGGTGTTTGTGCAATGTTCTTGAAATGAGAAGAACTAAGATTTATGTATGATAGTGAATGATAGTGATCATGTTTTATTTTTGTATAGTTGATAAACCATAATTTATAGAATGATATTGAGATGGAATTGAGGTGAAAATGATGAGGAAATGAAGTGTAAATGATGAACTATGAAAAAGGCATGTATGATGGTATAAAGTGAATGATTATGAATCAATTGAGTATATGATAAACTTAGAAAGCAGACCCTTAGAGAATTCCTGAGAGGAGAGAATGGAGATATGATAAACTTAGAAAGCAGGGGACTGTAGACTTCTACGAAAGTACAGACCCTGCTAAGGCTGAATGATGGTTAAATAAAACTGAAAGGTATTCGATCAGATAGACTGTGAATCAGATGAAAGATTTAACTACGCAGTTTCGTTACTGCAAGGTCCAACGTATTAGTGATGGAAGACTATTCCCAAAAATACCACCAGGCCTTGTAAAACAATTTCATTATACATAAATTAGTTGTATTAAAAATCACGAAACTCTATTTAATTGATTCATTTTCATTCACTAAATTCCATTATACATATAATTCTAACTTTTCCAGATTTTACCTCTTTCATAATACATCAAACAAGTCTTCTCCATAGTTTATCTTTTAGACTTCATAACATCATCATTCTTACCTTATTTCTAACTCGTAAACATCTATAAAACAATTCCATAAATCATTGTTTATCAATCATACAAAACAGAACATGATCTTTATTTTTTACTATCATTTTATTTTTTCTCATTTCAAGAACACTATACCACTCTTTTCTTTAACTTCAAAACCACTCTAATTAGGGATGTCAATGTTGGCCCGGCCCGGGTTCGGCGGGCCATGGGCGGGCCACGGGCCGACCATGGTCGGCCCGTGCGGGACACGGGCCAGCCCAGCCCGGCCCGCGGCCCGACAAAATGGCGCCGTTTTGTATTTTTTATATTACCCTTGGCCCGCCGGGCTGGTCGACCCATTGGCGAGCCGGGCTGCTGGCCGGACCATTCCGACCCGCGGCCCGCCATTTTGGAGGTAACCCCGGGCCGGGCCAAGGGCGGCCCTGGCCCGGCCCGGCCCATTGACATCCCTAACTCTAATTCATCTCCATATAACAACTTATAACTCATACTTCTTGTATACCCAAAACAGAACATATTTAAATCATTCCTTCATTCACATTTCTGCACTCATCCTATACACAAAAACTATGTCATAAACACATCTCTTTATTAATTAACTATGTCATAAATACATCTCTTTATTAATTAACTATCAACTCTCATTCAATTTCATTATTAATCATCCATAAAACTATACATAATCTATTATTTATCATTTATATGAAAACATAACATCAATATATATTCTTGTCTTCGTCAACGTATCATCACTCTTCATCACCATTTACTCCGTCAATCATCCCTTAAACTATCATAAGTTATTTCTCATCATATACACAAAAATAAGACATCAATGTATACATTAGTTCATTAATATACCAGCACACTTTCTACTCCATTATTATCATTAATCTATCTCTAAAACAACCAATAAAATCCACATTTTTATATCTCCAAAAATAGAACATGTTTATCCTTTCATTCATCAATCCATCATCATATATGTTTCATTTAACAAATCAAGAAGAACAATATACTACTTACTTGATTAGCTCAAATCTTCTTAAAAAATCACTATGAAACCCTAGCTTCACAATCATTAATCTTCCAAAGGAGAATAGACTAGGTTTTCAATAATAGGTGAAGAAGACGCAAAGATCTTATAATGGCTAGTGAAGGATGAGAGCAAAACTCAAGATGGTGAGAGTTGAAGATGTCACAAATGGAGAGAAGGAATGAAGAACGAAGAGAGCATGAAAAAATGAAAGACAATGTAAAAGATGGTCTTTCAACATAAACATCATGGGTTAAGGTATGTAGCAAGGCAAGTGACAAGTCTTGTAGTCTCCTTTTGGCTCTTTTAACTACTAGTCCATTTGTCTCCCGATTTCTAATCCAATTATCACTCGATTTCCTGTGACACTTGCCAATAAATCCTAATACCACTTGTCAATAATTTTTACTGCCATTTAACACTTATTTCTGTTATCATTTATCAATTTGTCTTACCACTTGGCATTTTTCTTAATCCAAAAATACTCAAAATTTCATAAATTTTCCAAATTTTCACCAAAATTCTAAATCAATAATATAATTCACCAAATCAATTTTCAAGACAAAATATTCACTATTCACATTATAATAATTTAAAAATCACTTATACCTTAGAATATGTCAAATGAATGCATGTACAGTCTTTGTAACGTGTATAAAAATTAGTATTCATGCCTGTGTATGCTTATGTTATGCATGAGCATGAAATGCATTTACTAATTTCTCAATGCTATTTCTCATTTACAGTGAATTCTAGGGTTCTAACCCTTAGTATAAGAAAACGGGATATTACATTCAACCTCAGTTAAATAGTTGTTGAATTGAAAGGGGAAGTGTTTCTTTTAACTTAAGAATAGTTGTTGTACTAAGATATGAAATTAAGGGGTTTTTGAAGAATGACTTACTTTAAGGAAATTGATGTAGCCAAATATCAATGAGAAGTGACCTATCTAGTTTCTTCCTAGAGGACCATTCTTCTCCTTGTTTATTGCTCCAAATGTGGAAGAACCCCTCTTTACACAGATTTGTTTCCTAAATGCTTTTTACACAGTCAAGAAAATCCACATTGTAGTTTTTGATGCAAGCCCTCCCTTCATATTCATAAGGGTATATGGTACTGTTAAAGTCGCATAAGATAATCCAAAACTCGCTCATGACATTTCCAATTTTAGTCAACTTATTCCAAAGGGGAATATGTTGGAAACCTAAATTTTAAGCATAGACAAATGTGATTGAGAAGGAGATATTTACTTGCTTCATATAAATTATTTGGTTAATGAGTTGATCTAAAATCTTAGTCGTGAGGATCTCTACTAGGTTGGGACCATATGCTAGAATGATTCTTCCAGTTGCATGCTTGGAATGATTTGTGATTAGCCTAAATTCGTAATTGAGTGCCTTCAGATTATTTAGATTATGCTCCTTAATCATAGTTCCCAATAATCCAAACAAAAACAAGTTTTCATCTTTAACAAAATCAGTACGTATAAGTTACTTATTAGGGCAATTAAGCCCTCTTACATTCCATGCTGTGATATTCATTTAGGTGAGGGAGAGCATTTTTCCTTTTTCCTTTTTAAATTTCTTTTAACTATTGACCTATAGCCATCAACCACTTTGTCTCCCAAATTCATCTTTACTATAGAATCCATCTTATTTAATGCCAGGGATGAGTCTTTTTGAGCAAAAAGTGAAGCATCACCTTCAATAGCTATATTCTAAGGCTCCGTTTCATACCTAGATCAACTATCTTCTTACATTCCTCCATTGCAAGGTGTCATGGACTTAGACAGATAGTAATCTAGCTTCTGGGATTATAAGGTACTCCTATGACCTAGCTCTAGAATTTCCTTTATAGAGTTAGGGAGCTGCTAGGGATAGGGATCGTTTTATAGGAGTTGGTGGGACTCGAGCAGGAGGAGTGGGATTCGGTACCAAGAGGGAGTTTTCATTTATAGTTAAAGAGGAGGAAGCCATTACCTGAAAAGGAAGATGTAAAATGGCAGGCAAAAAGCAAGATGAGTGTACCAGTGAGGAAAGGACTAGATCGCCAAAAGCACAGAAGAAGGAAACTAATTATATGTATGTCATATTTTATTTATCAATTTTGCTATAATTAACTTAATGTAGAACAATTCTAAAAAATCTTTGTTAATGAAAAAAATTAACCAAGATGATACATTATAATTTTGGTTATTTTGTGGTCCAATAAATTTAGGTCAATATTTATAAGCATTAATAACTAATTTAGTCCTAATTTGCTCCAATAATCTTGACATAAGATGATTAATTTACATTGTGATAGTTTTTATATAATTTATGCATATCTTCGAGTTAAGAGTGGATTCTTTCTAAGATTTTAGTATCCTAATAAAAATTTTTAAAATAAATAAACAAGAAAATGTATGAATGAGTGAGCATGAATAATTCCACTCTATTGGCTTTAACCTAAGTACAAAGGTAAAATTAAAGAGTGGTGCTAGTATTCATTTGAAACGATGACCTAATTGAGTAATCAAGGGAATTCATGTTAAGGTATTTGTTTTCACATAAAAAGGTTAAGTGACTTTTCAAATAGTCCTTTAGTACTCCTTTATAAATTCAAATTTCGTGCTTTATTTTTCCGTTAATTTGAGTTATTCAAATGTTTGAAAGCTTAAGCATCTTGCTCACCACGTATTCTTTATACATTAAGTTGGATTTTGTAGACTAAGTTGATTTTTGAGGGATTGTTAGTTTAAAATGAATTGATTTATTATTAAATGCAAGTATCTAAATTTCTAACTAACTGATGAATAGTCAATGAATAATGAATAGTTTAAAATTACTTCAATCGATTTGTTAAATTCTTTCCTAGAATCAATACCTTTTAAAATTAAGAATGATTGAATTGATTTAATCAAAGATAAGAAAAAGTTTAAGTATGGAGATATTTGATGTGCATGAAATATGCACATATTTTCTTAAGTATTTATTTTGATTTTTAAGGTTGAATTTCTTTATTTTGGTTAGTTTTTTATATTTTTATGTAATTACATAAATTGGACCTTAGGATGATATTATTCAAGAATTGGAGATTATTCCAAGTAAAATCATGAAAATATATTTTAATTCTTAAAGAAATGTTGTCTGACCCATGCTTATATTAATTGTAGCAAGTAGCACGGTTTGAGCCATAATCATGTAAGAGACTATGTAAGAGCTTGTCTATTAATTTTAAGGAAATAGTAAGATCTATGGTTTATTGAAATGATCCTACCACAAATCGTGTCCATTACCTAGAAAAAATAGTGAGGCCTAGATTATGGGCCACAATTATGCCTTATATCATGTCTTACAAACATTATATCAATAGATCAAGATGTCTGTGACAATTATAAATTCATTTAAATTTACTTATATTATAATTATTGGTGTATGCCCCACAAACCAATTATAGAATGTACTTTAATTAATTATTTGTGATTCAGGTAGTGTCGTATTCTGACCTTATTTAATATTAAGTAGTTATTATGTCTTGCTAGAGATCGCTTATAACTTGTGGGCCTAAAAGAAGTTAAGGCCTTCTACTAATATTAAATAAGCCTACAAGGTCGCACACTAAGCAAACTGAGCATTCATTGGGCCTTAATCGTATTTGGGCTTTGGGCTTTAGGGTTTTACTATATATATGAAAATATAGTATGACTTAAAGATTGAAGAATCTCATCTGCTCAAAAACCCTAAAGGAGACATCCTTTGCTAGAAATATATAGAGAGAGAGAAAGGTTTCAGAAAATGGTGCTAGCACATCAGAAGGGGTTGTTCAGTCTTGCGAGAGTGTGGATACTGGTAGAGGCGCAGCACTTGACGTGCTTTTCTCGACACTACCAGTTTCTCTGCATATTTCCATTGCAAAAGGTATAACCTGATCTGGATTTGGTTTTGATATTCACATAAGTCTTGGTATTTCGGATTCTCAAAGGTGATAAATGTTATTAATGTTGGCAATCTGAAACTTTCATTAATAACTTTTATTTTTTGTTTTCAATATACTTTATGGCTAAATACTTTTCATGTTTAGATTAGGAAAAATATAGTGGTTATTTTTTAATGGATTAATTTTATTTACTTTATGATATGGGATATATTTTTGTAAGATATATTTGATTGGTCTTAATATTAATTTATTCATGTCAACATCTAAATTTGATTTAAATTCACTAATGAAAGATTTAAGAGAGCTTACTTATGAATATATTATAGCTTAGTTCGATTGAATGGGGTGCTCCAAAGAGACATATGCAATATTCTATATATTAGGATGAAATCTTTCATAGGATTTCATAAAGCTTATAGTATTCAAATAAGTGTTAGCAATATGAAGGTATAACAAACTGGAGAATAAATAGATGTAGCTCGAGAGAGTACAATTTCAATGTCTAGGAGATCCTATCGATTTAGAGAATATATCCACTTTAGTTAATTAAATCATGAATTCAAAAGTACTACTAGGATAAGTGCCAATCTAAGCACAATTATTTAATAAATTCTCTTTTGGTAAATTGTATTTATGTTGATCTCTTTGTCTATTGTCTAGATTTTAGTTCTATTTTTATTTCACTACACAAAATAATCATAAAATCATCATTTTATTTTTTATCCTTAAACTAGCTAGTAGTGTTAGGCTTTCGAATCCATATTGCTTCTTTGTGGTAGTTGATCCCTACTTACCATTATATTGCTTACCAACAATAACCGCGTTTGCCTCGTTAATAAGTAATGAAATTGTAATAAGAAAAAATTCAATAGCATAGGCGCGTATACGTTTAGCATTCACCCTTTATTTAAATATGTGATTTGCATCTTAGCATTTCATATCAGGTCAAGTAAGTCTCCAATGTTATCTTTGATGCTACTTTATACCCTAACATTACTAAAATGGCACTTATTGCACCCTAAATAGGGTAACACTTGGTGGATTCAGATTACTTTGTTATAACATCGTATAGGCTAAATTGATGGGTCAACTATTAAGAACTGACATAAACCTAGTTGAGGATTTACAATGCTACTATTACAATTTTAAAAACATTAAGGTTTAATATGATATTATAGATAATGATATGAGGTTTCGTAGACATTTAAAAAACATTAGGGTGTGATTAAGAGCTTTGATCTTGATTCTTTTAATGATATTTAAAAGTTATTTTCAATTGTCCTTTGATCTTAGTTAAGAATTTCCAAAAATTGATACTAATAAAGAACAAAGGTAACAATCTCCTTAATTACTTTAAACTTGTGAATCATAAATTAATCATTAAACTATATTCATAAAGTTCAAATATGTCTAGTAGTTATCCATTGAGCAACTTATGGTTAAGATATATCATAAGTAGTGTTAAAATATGACTACACTTATACGAGATACTTTGAAATTTTCAAGTGAAAGAATCATTTATACATTCATCATAATGAGTATTTTCACAAATACAAAAAAAAAATTCATTTAGGATTCTCACGTTAAGTTAGTTTAATAAATCTCTAATATGCATTTACACGATTGTATAAATATTTTTATACTTTAATTTATAAAATCGGCCATTTTTCATAAAGAAGAAATATATCGTTAAACTAATATGTTTCTTTATGAATAAGAATAATATATAAATATAAATATATTGTGAATCTTATAATTATAAATTTATTGTAATTTTGTTGATAAATTATAATTATTTCATAGACTTTATCTTATGAGTTAATTAATTAAATAAGCATTAAAGATAAAGAATGAGTTTAATTAAATATGTAACCAATTTGCTATTGGGAATAAATCAACAATTTACTAATGATTTTACGAAGCAAGGGCTTTCGTATTCGTAAAATCAAGACCTTCAGCAAATGTGCACGAATCATTAAACTTTCAACCGAATTATTGTCGGGCTGGCGCGAGGAATGCAAATTTGTGAATATCTAATTTGCAGGATTGTTTGCACCGACTCTGCAACTCTGTCGTGTAGCGCAAGTTCTATAGATAACTTGAAAGGTTGATTTTGAGGATACTTTTGATTTTTGTGCACCCTTTCCCATAACTCTCATTGGACTTGACGCCTGAGGATAGGGATAATAAAGCGACTCCTTGCTCATTTGTGTGGTCTACAAGTGTTGCCACGCTCTCCCTCTCTTTTAAGATTGTCATGCTGTCTTCGAAATGTCTATCAATGTCTCAGAGATGCAATTAAGGTGAACTTTCAATTAGAAGAACAGAAAACATCTTGAACTTTTTTCCTCTATTTTCATAATTATTAGACGTATTTATACAAATCTCATAAAATCTTATTATAGAAAAAAAAAAAGGTGATGTGCAGATAAGCTGAAAACAGATATTTGTGTGCTCGGGTTAATTCACTTTTTCAAACACTTTGAAAATAGGGAGTGAGTTCATGTCATAATTAATCTTTAGGTTCAAACTTAAAGTTAATATGAAGAGGTTAATCATAGATTTCTAATTGCTGGCCATGTGGGGTCCCTAGTTGATGAAACATGATATAAAATGGAAACAAGAATATAACTTTTTAGTACAGTTTCATAAATTTTAGTATAAAGTGGAAATGATTTATACAGTAATTAAAAAAAAGAGGTTCAATACAGGTCCACAGAAGTTCATATTCAATTGGGAATATCTTCCAACACAATTACTTGATTCAACGTTTTAGGCAAAATGCTTAGTGGCAGTTGACGTTTTGCACGGATTTGTTTCAACCTTGTTTACTTTAGCAGTTGCCTTGCCTGAAGATAAACATACAAACCAAATGAGCGAACGAGCAAAGGTGAAATTGGGGTTGTTAAAGTTTAAATTGGAGTTGTTAAAGTTTAAATTGGAGTTGGTGAAGATATGGGCCATTGCATCATCAGAGTCTGCGACCATGTGCCAGCCAATGTTTGAACGAAAGCCAGTTTTGGGATTGTAACTGGGCCAGTGTTGACGGTAATTCCGGATTAACGCATTTATATCAGATGTGTACTTTAGAAGCAAATTGCTGTTAACAACAGAGAGAGAGAGAGAGAGAGAGA
>JANQBM010000007.1:11824901-11840544 GCA_025594535.1 Erythroxylum domingense
CAATATGCAAAGGACATGGAGTCATTTCTAGGAGCCCGAGCAGAAGAGGTCGTTTCAGGAGGATTGATGTTGCTTCTTGTACCAGGACGTCCAATGAATACACTCCCATCCGAAGCATCTCTTGGACCATTCTTTAGTCTACTTGAGTCGTGCCTACTTGACATGGCTGCAAAGGTTTGTACAATCATAAATTTTCGTTTTCCATGCTACTTTCCATAAAGGTTAGAATATATTAGTTTTAATTAAACTTGTTAATTGTTATGATCTTCCATACATCTCTGCGTGTTTTGACTTTCTATGATAAAAAGAATTTAGAGGTAACTCTTGTTAATTCAGAATTTTAACGAGGACCTTATATTTGATGTGCTCATTGGAGCATGCAAAACTGACGTGGAAATTGTTTTTGAATCATGAAATTTGCTAGGTCCTGTACACCTGTAACACAAGCGTAACATGCCCTGGTTTAATTTCATGCAGGGACTTGTGAGTGAAGATAAAATCGACTATTTCAACTTGCCAATATATAGCCCATCGATAGATGAATTGACAACTCTGATACTGAATAACGCACATTTTAGCATTGTAAGACTGGATCAACTGCCACAGATGCCCATCATCCCTCTGCCTTCAGCAAAGGAGTGTAGAGCTGGTTTTGAGAATATTATAATAGAACATTTTGGTAGTGAGGTTATTGACGAATTATTTGACAGATATGCGAAGAAACATGCAGAGCATCCCGTGGTAAGAGCTGGTGAAAGAGTTTCTTCTGGATTGTTTGTCCTTCTCAAGCGCAATTAGTGAAGAAATACTACGTCCCTTCTTTGCTTCTTTCATATTTTATACTTTTTTCTGATGAAGTGTATTCTCCTTGTTTATTAGGTTAGAATCTTAATCAGTGCAAGGGATGAGAAACGTTTATGTATATGTTTTAATTATTTTAAATGACATATATTTCATACAAAGACTTAATTCCTATCAAGCTTTTCCTTTAGGAGGGAAATAACTTACAGTTTTTTTTGGAAAGTAATTAATTTATTCATTAAAAAAGGTGGACATTATAATGAGAAGTGAAATTCATCCAACAATTGGAATATAACATAACAACAACCTACATATTAAGATTAACACTTGTAAAGCATTGTTAGGTTAAGAGATATTATTAATCAAGTAGAGATAAGTGCTGCAATCTTCAATTTAAACTGGAGGTAAAATTTAGCTAAATTTGTTCTATTACTGATAATTCCCAAATAACTTAGTATTTCTCATCATTCAAACATAATGAACTAGCATAGCAAAACTAGACTTAAAACACCATGCAATCTTCTTTACTCTTCCATTTCAAATCCATTACCAAAGATAGACATTCCAACTAGGTGAGGCTTTTATCATACAGACTAAACAAGTTAAGAAATTGTCTCCAAAACTGACTTCTGTGCCAACACTTAAAAAAGATGTGATCAAGAGATTATGCTTTATAGGTACATAAAGGACAATTCTTATATAGAATTTGAAATTTAATACTATCTTTGGTTCCCAATTTTTGAGCAGCTGCTAACCAGAGAATGAACAAATGAGTTTTACTGATACCAGAGCCCCAAATCAATTTATAAAATGGAAACCTGATGAGTAGACCAAGAAGCAGCTTTCTACAAGAAAGAGCATTAAACACGCGTGAGTTATGTAACTCCCATCTGACTTCATCTTGTCGGGCTTGATCTGGTAAATAATCCAGCATACTGTTAGCAATTGGACTAATTCTCCTTCCTATGTGATGTGGCCAATACTTTATTTTGAATAAGCTCTTACATCATAGTGTTTTCAGGGATAAGCCTTCTAAGAGTAATAAAAATATGTATATAACATGAAGGACCCCGAGAATGCCAATTGTCAAACCAAAATTTAGTACTTCTTCCATCTCTAATGTAGTGCTTGATATGAGAATGCAAGACTGACTTGGTATATAAGATTTGCTAAAATGTATAGGAATAAGTATTTTTTTGAGATATGGCCCAAATACTTCTTTGTTTGACATGAAACATATGCACCCATTTTACCCAAAGGCTTTCCTTATCATGACATATTCTCCATAACCTTTTGGCTAACAGTACTTGATTCATTCTGTTAGCAGAGTTGATTCCCAACCCTCCATTTTCTTTAAGAAGACAAATGACACTCCAATTAACTTTGGAAAACTTTTTACCACTTATGTTTATCCCATGTCATATGAAGTCCATAATGCTTCTATCAATCTTCTTCAAGGAATAGCTAAGCGAGACAACCAGTAGATGTGTAGATTATTGAAAATTGAAATAGCTAATTAAAGTCGTCCTCCATAAGATAGGAACCTATTGGTCCAAGTAGAAATTCTTTTGTGAACTTTCTCAATGAGAGGTCTACATTTAGTTTCCTTCAACTTCCTTGTGGAGATAGGAATTCCCAAGTAAGTGAATGGTTATTGGTGAATGGACAACCCTACTTCAATAATCACCCTTGAGGAGTCATAAGGGCTTAACTTAGACATATAAGTCAAGCTTTTTTTAGGATTAAATCTCAGTTTAGAAACTTCTTGAAATCTATGTAAAGATGATAAAATAACCTCAATTGAAGAAGTGTCATTCGCACATCACATAAGCAAATCATCAGCAAAAGCAAGTTGAGTATGTTGAGCTCCCTAAATCGATAATGATATTAAAAAATGAGATTTCATCTATACATATATGTGTCATCCATTAAAAAACTTCCATAGTGAGAGTAAAAAGATATGGAGAAAGAGGGTCGCCCTACCTTATGCCTCTTACTATTTGATAAAGATGAGAAGGTTCCTCGTTCATTAAAAATGAGAAAGATATTGTTGACATACAAGCAAGAACTCAGTTCTCAAACCTACTAGGGTAACCAAAAGTATAAAGAGAATTAATAATGAAACCCCACTCCACAGTATCATAAGCCTTAGTAAAATCTATTTTGAGAGCACAACTTTGAACGTATTTTTGTGTGTGTATAGTCTCCGAAGAGCTCTTGAGCAAGCATTATGTTTTCTCCTATAAATCTACTAGGAACATATGCACCTTGACTAGGATTAATAATATCATATAGAGTAATCTTCAATCTATTAGCAAGGATCTTAGAGATAATCTTGTATAACACACTGCAACAGGCAATAGGTCTGTAGTTATTCAGTTTGTTAAGATTAGAAACTTTGGGCACTAAAGCAAGGAAGGTTTTATTAACTCCTTTGAGTAATCTGCCACTACTAAAGAATTCATGAACTACTTTGACCATTGGAACTTGCAACATATTCCATTTTTCTTGAAAGAATCTAGCATTAAAACCATCCGGTCTAGGAGACTTATCTGGATGAAAAGACAACAATAATTCCTTTATCTCATCACTGGTGACTTCCTTAATTAGATCAATTGCCTACATAGGATTGATAGAACCCACCATTCGACTAACTAATGTACCAGGGAGACTTGTAATGTGAGTAGAGATTCCATTTATAGCAACAACAAAAAAGCTTCTGGTCATCCTTTTTAACTCATCCTGATCATTAATGTTGATTCCATTTTCATTCTCAAGCATACAATCGTGTTATTGATTCTTCTGCCCTGAATCACATTGAAGAACTATTTGGTATTGCTGTTTCAACGTTGCATCCACAAAATTCTCAACTTCTGCCTCAATTGTTCCCTGTATTCTTTAATATAATGTAAATAACCACATAAATAAGATTTCTCCTTAACCAAGAGAGAGGGATTTGTAGGATCCATAGCCAATTGCTTTTGGGTCAAAGATAATTTTTCAAGAGCCTGCACTTTATTTAATTTCAAAGGGTCGACATTGGGCTTAAGGAGTTTGACACATCCTGATTGAATTTCAGCATTTAAATCCATCGAAAGGAATTGGATCCCTACAACTTTAAACTAACAACATATGTAATAAGTGAGTCAAGTTGAGTATGTTTAAGCAAAGAGTTGAAGAACCTGAGAGGAGACGAAAGATTTTCTTCTTCCCCTATCTTGTAGATTTTGAAATCAAGAAAGGAAAAAGAAAAGACCTTTTCTTAGCCAAAGAAGCTAAACTTGTTTAATTTGCTCTCGATCCTTGTCATTTCACATTATTTTGTTGTTGTCATATTTTATTTTTAATTTTGATTTCTAGTTTTTAAACAAAAAAATAAAATTTATTTGATTGTTAATGTCAATATAATTATATTTAATTATTGTAATAATCAAATATTAAATAAAATTTTAAAATAAATTAATTTATTTGAATTATTATATAATATTTATTAAAAATATTAGTAACAATTATTAAATTTTATTAAATAAATAAATAATTATTTATTTATAAAATAGTATTTATTTGTTAATATATTTTGAATTATTAAACTAAAATTTATTTTAAATTTAAAATATATTATTAAATAACTATCAGAATTTATTTTTAAAAGTTAAAAAGTTGAGATGTTATAATTTATTAACAAGTAATATTAAATAATTATATCATATACTTAGTTGATGATAAATCATATTACGATAAAATAAAAACAAGTGTTTATAGTTTGCAATAAAACTGAAAAAAAACCTAAAATTAAAAGATAAAAACCCAAAAATATAAAACAATATAAATAGAAAATCAAAAGCGCTCTTTTAATAAATAGGCATAAAATTAAGCCCGTTATCTCACTTTGTTTATTGTTTTTTTGTCACCCAACCTCGGCCCAAACCCAAAGTGTATTTCCGACGAGAGTATATTATTGTAAGGAGAAAACGTCCGCCAGTTGATTGGAAGCAGCGAACTCAGTCAGAACGGCCTAGTCTACTTATATTCTTCCTATGTTCCCCTTTTCTCGCACCCGATCACAAACTTTTTCTCAATTTTCTGAAATCGATTTTCATTTAAGAAAGGAAAGGACCACTTCTTCGTTTAATTGGAAACTATTGTTAAGATGACGAGAGCGAAGAGATTCAGACGTATATCTAATATAAGGGATGTTTAATCGATTTATTGAGCTTATATCTAGGTAAACTAAAGTTTAATTACAACTTTTTTGGGTTATATAATTAAAAATCAAAGATAGCACTAACTATAATTCTCAAGAAATTTGATTTAAGATTTAAAAAATTTAGATAATCATAATTTCGATTAAAGAGTAAATAAAATTGAAAATTTTGGAAAATAATAAAAGTGTTTTTATTTGTCAAAAAATTTTAATTTTAATTAAAAAAGACAATTAAATAAAATTAATTATTTTATTTTAATTTATAAAAATCAATTAGCTATAATTCTCAAGAAATTTGACTTAAGATTTAAAAAATTTAGATGGTCATAATTTGGATTAAAGAGTAAATAAAATTGAAAATTTTGAAATATGATTAAAAAAAAGTTTGGCCAAAATTATGAAATTTAATTGAAAAAGACAATTAAATAAAATTAATTAATTAATTTTAATTTATAAAAATCAATAAAAATTATTAAAATAAATTAAAAATTTAATCAAATTTTTAAATCATTTATCCATACATATTAATGTGGCTATGATCGGACACTTTTTTGGAAGAGGTCCAAAAGGTCAAAACGCTTTTAGTATGACTTCAAGCTAGAAATCCATCAACTCTATGGGGAAGGAAAAAAAAAGTAAATACTTTATTGCACAAGCAAATAGAAGTAACTCCAAAATCGAATGCAATGGCACTCATTTCACTAAGTAAAACCTACCAAAAAATTTTTGAAGCCGTCGGTAAACAAAGCAAAAAAGAGAGTGATATGTTAAAGCTGTGATGCAGCCTTGATCATGGCAGAGACAAGCCAATCTACATTATTTTTTTGGGTTGAAAAGAAAGGGTGTGTAACTAAGCAGCAGTTTCCTAGGCAATCTTTTCTGCCTTGGAAATTACTTCTTCAATCCCGCCAACCATGTAAAATGCCTGCTCAGGAAGATCATCGTATTTCCCATCTATGACACCCTGCCACATCAAAAGAGTATTTTTCATATCATTCGCTTTTAATTATTAGATAGCCTAGGAAATAACAATGAAACTGATGGTGGAGTAATTGAATGGAACATCAAGGTAATATTAAATGCATTGTTAATGTGCCTGTCATTCAAAGTCTCAAATTTCGACTTTACTCACTGAGAAGAAAAGAGTATGGAGGATATAATTAAAAACCTGGAAACTGTTAACGCTTTCTTTCAGTTCCACGTATTTTCCGGGAGTCCCAGTAAAGACTTCAGCAACATGGAAAGGTTGGCTCAAGAACCTCTGAATCTTACGAGCACGAGAAACGGTTAACTTGTCATCTTCGCTAAGCTCATCCATTCCCAGAATGGCAATAATATCTTGCAAGTTCTTGTAGTTTTGGAGAACTCTTTGTACACCACGAGCAGTGTTATAGTGATCTTCTCCCAAGGTACGAGGAGAAAGCATGCGAGAAGTAGAATCCAAGGGATCAACAGCAGGATAGATACCCAGCTCAGAAACCTGCTCATTGACATTGAGGCAACGATAATGATTTTCAAAACAGAATCTAATCACAATGTGGGAAATAATATTGCATTACTGAAACCCAACATTGAACACTCCATTAGTGCCACGGAGTGCTGCCAGTATTTTACAAAATCCAAACCTGACGAGACAAAACAGTTGTGGCGTCAAGATGGGCAAAAGTGGTGGCCGGAGCAGGGTCTGTCAAGTCGTCAGCTGGCACATAAATTGCTTGCACCGATGTGATTGAGCCCTTCTTGGTAGTTGTAATACGCTCCTGAAGGCCTCCAATATCTGTACCCAACGTAGGTTGGTAACCCACAGCAGATGGGATACGGCCAAGCAAAGCCGACACCTCCGCATTAGCCTGCAAAGTTCATTTGAAGTAACGATTAAACGCATGACTACAGTGTAGTCTGCTAGCAAGTGATTGTTTGGTTCCTCAACACAAATAAGATTACTTGGGTGAAGCGGAAAATGTTATCAACGAAGAGAAGCACGTCTTGTCCCTCAGCATCTCTGAAATGCTCAGCAACGGTCAACCCAGTAAGCCCAACACGAGCACGGGCACCAGGAGGCTCATTCATTTGACCGTACACAAGTGCACATTTACTTTCAGACTGAATTTGAAGCAAAATTAAGTCAGAAATCTACGTTAAAGAACTACTTGATAACAATTGTCCGTGTTACATAGCATATTAACTTGTTTATCTCCAAGCTTGATGACACCACTTTCTATCATTTCCCGGTACAAATCGTTGCCCTCTCGAGTACGCTCTCCAACACCAGCAAACACAGAGAAGCCACCTGAGATGAGAGTAAACGCATTCCGTACGTTAAATTACACTACCCAAATCGAATCTGTTTAGAAAGAATTCGACAAACCATGAGCCTTGGCGATGTTGTTAATAAGTTCCATAATTAGCACAGTCTTTCCTACACCTGCACCTCCAAAGAGCCCAATCTTTCCTCCTCTTTGATAAGGAGCGAGGAGATCAACAACCTGGAAATTCAATTTCACATTATACTCAGAGCTGGTACGAATATAAGGTTTGTCTGTGAATGTTTAAAGGTTTCTACTTTGCCTACTTCATTCTTGGTCAGATCAGATGTCTATTTATATGCATTTTTTGAACCATCACTGACATTTTCTTAGGTGAAACAATGGAAAGATGATAACCAAAAATAAAATAAAAATCAACTGAAGTTTACCAAAATTTGAGAAAAGTGACAGTTGGAATTTAGAAGAACTGTTGAAATAACTTGTGGATTGATAAACGCATGAAGTTTAGTAGACCCGCCTCAATGCTTTCATGGGCACAAACTAAAGAACTCTTTAATGATCTAAATACCTTAATTCCTGTAACAAGAATCTCTTGCTCGGTTGATTGCTCAACGAAGGCAGGTGGTTCTCGATGAATGGGAAGATAATGCTCCGTTCCTAATATAGCAAAAAAGTAAAGTCAGAATCTTTAATTAATTAAGGGTATTAAACTTAACTCAAATGAGTCATGATGAGTAACTAAGATCTGATTTCTTACTTATGTCACCCTTCTCATCAATAGGCTCTCCAATAACGTTCATGATGCGCCCAAGTGTAGCCCTACCCACAGGAACCTACAAAGTGGAAATCGTTATTACTAAAGCAAGGGAATTTACAAGATCCTCTAGAACACGAAATAAAAGTCCAAACTTTAGATCCAGAAAGGTGACCATCAAGCAAACAAATGAAACACACAAACAATAGTCAAACTCAAAAGCAAATGAACTGTGGAGTATGAAACGGACTTACAGTGATTGGAGAACCGGTGTTCAGAACCTTTTGACCTCTAACAAGCCCTTCCGTGCCCTCCATAGCTATAGTCCTCACCGTGTTCTCTCCTAACTGAGCCGCCACTTCAAGCACAATCCTGATCGGGTAATCCAAAACCTCTAGAGCAGTGTTAATCGGAGGCACACCGGCATCAAACCGGACGTCAACGACGGCTCCAATGATCAGACATATCTGCCCGACAGCTCCTTTTCCGGTGAACTCATCGACGATCTTGCCACTTCGATCGACACCAACACTGGTGGTAGGGTTTTTAGGTTGCTTCGACGGAGGAGAAGCCACGGCGGCTGAGGAGGCGGAAAGGTGATTAACGTGAGTGAGGTGGGAAGTGAGTGGACGTAGAATGTGGGGTTTCGTATGAGCAACGGCGGAGCGACTGAGAGAGGTGCGGAGAAGAGATGATAGGAGCTTGCGAGAAGACATGGTTAGTTTTTAATTATATGTTGAGCAAAGGAGACAGTCGACAGAGAGGACTAATGCTCATGTGTGTATGGGTGGGAGATGGTGGTGTTTTGGAGAGAGTTACGCCGGAGAGACGGTATAGGACGGTGGTGAAAGTGGAAATGTAAGTGGTGGAGTGAACTTCGCAGCATGCATTATATGTGAAGTTTGTTTTGACTTTGAAAGAAGGATCCTTATTATTCGGATTGGGTTGTTTCCTTAGAAAATAAATGGCTAATGGGTGTGAATAGTTCATTAGATATTCCAACTCAATTCGACAGAAACAAAAGAATTAAGTACTAGGCATACAATTAACTACGTAACAACCTTCTTCACTCATGTCGGTTGACTTGTCATGTAATGATATCATTAAACAAACGTCGTTCTGCTTATCATGATAGAGATGTTACTATTTCTAGCTCAAGAATTGAAACTTTTCAATCGTACTAATCCTAGTATTTAAATATTATATCAATCTTGAAATATATTTTCGTCCAACTTTCAGATAAGCAATTGGATAAGTAAAGGATTGTTTTCTATATTGTGATTTTAATTTTTCATTTTTGCTTTTTAATTTTATTTCAAATAAAGACAAAAACATGATAATGTCTAATAATTATATATTATATAAAACCTAAAATTATATTATTTTTATAAATTAATTATTTAATCAAAAATATTTTATTTTATTCTCTTATATAATATTTATTAAAAATTGTCAATTAAATTTACTATATTTTTTATTAAAATAAATAAGTTAATGTTTAAATTAAATTAATATTTATTTTAATAAAATTTTTATAATCAGAGCAATTTTATTTAAATTTATATATTTTGAAGATATTTTAAATTTAAATTAAATTTACTATTAATTGTTACAATAAAATATTTTATTTTTAAAATTTAAAATTTGAATTAATTATAAAAGAGGGAATCGAGTTATTGAATTAAATTATTAATAATTAATATTAAATAACATATATTTAATTAATAATAGATTATGTTATTAGAAAAATATAAACAAAAAAAATTACTTTTATGATTCTCATGATGATCGGAAGAAACCAAAACTATAAATTAAAAAACATTTTTTAACTAAAGTTTATTAATTTACATCTCAAATAAAAATTTTAAGTTTGACTGCCACTTTTTGAAAGGTCAAAATTATACGAACATATCAGTCAATATACTTTGTTTTATTTTTGAAATTAACAACAGCGAGGAAACAAAATACAAATGGACCTAAAGAGAATGGGTAGAGCTACAAGAAGGCCCATCACAGTATTGCTTGCGGTGATCGGCAGAAACCAGAAACAATGGGTTCGCAAGCAGCAGTATCATCTTCATATTCGTGTTCGTCCATCTGGGTGGCTCTGAATTCATGGCAATTATCATCACCCAAGTCACTGCTACTCTGTCTCAAAGCCGATGTCAGAACTGAGAGAGTTGCCCTCATACCATCAAACCAACGCATCCTTAGACTCCGAAGAGCAATAACCAGAGCCAGTCTAGATGAGAAAGACCAAAGTCCCTCTATCCCACTTCTTATCCAAGAGGAAGAACAAGATGAATCAGCAGAACGGCCTCAACCCAACAAAGTTTGTTCCTTTCAGTCCTTTTTTATTTTTTTCCTGACCAGCTAAAGTTAACGTCTTCCCTTGATTTCGTTGCAACTTGCTTGTAAGGGCTTAGTGTTTTTGCTTTTACATTCTAATTTGATAAATTCAATTTTGGTTTCTGAGCGAAGGTGAGAAACTAAAGTGCTTTTAATTCCGAAGTAGTACTCTTTTCGGTTTTTGGCCGACAGATGCTTATATAGTCTTGTACGTGTCAATGAACATTGTACAACTGCTTAGCTTATCTAATCTTAGTTTAATCTTAATTGGATAATTTCTCTCCTGGTCTAGGATGTTGAGGAGAGTGTAAAAGTGCTTAAGAATGCTGCAAAGACCAGAAAGATTGCAAGAGAGGAAGTTTTGTCTGCTCTGTCTGTGATTGAGAAGGCCAAAATGGATCCCTCCACGTTTCTTGGCACGCTAGGTGGAGCGGAGTCCCCTGGTAGAACCTGGATGCTGATTTTCACTGCTGAGGTCTCTTGCATTTCAATGTTAACAATGATTTAAATCTTAGTGATTAACAGAAACTCTTACGATAATATTCTCTTTTCTGATTGTTAGAAACAACTAAAGCGCGGAAGGTACTTCCCTCTCACTGCTGTCCAAAGGTTTGATGCTGCTGTAAGCTATTATGGACCTACACATTCTTTTGCGATTGGATCTTGCAAATAGAACAAAATTTAAAGGGAAAAAAAAAAAAAGGAAAACTTAGGATGTTTGTTTACCTTGATAGCTAGGGATGCTTGTTTATCATTTCAACTTTTAAACTAGCCAGTCATAGTCTGAAAAGCATTGAGGTCCCTGTTGATTCCGTAGTTACAAAATCTTCTTGAGGAGATATATCCTTGACTATTTCAGTTTTATCCTATCTAATTATTCCGCTGGTTATCAGGCAAAGAGGATTGAAAATGGCGTATTTCTTGGTCCAATCGGAAGCTTAACATTTGAAGGCAGATTTTCGTGGAAGAAGAGAATACTGGCTTTCATTTTCGAGAGCATCAGAATAAAAGTTGGACCTTTTAAGCCTTTGGAGATAAATATTGGGAAAAAGGGAGACAGAGAACCAAGCACCGAGGATCCTTTCTTTATTTGGTTCTATACGGACGAGGAAATAGCGGTTGCTCGGGGCAGAAGTGGTGGTACTGCCTTTTGGTGTCGGTGCCATCGAGTAAATCAGTGATTCACTTTGTCTTTTCCTTTCATTTCAAGATGACCTCATAGTACAGTGCTAGTTATGCTTCTAAACATCTAGTCGACTATTATCTCTTTAGACTTTAATATGTCTCACACAATGATATTGTGTATGGTGTACTAACATAGATGTAATAGAGAAGTACACTGGTTCTATTGTCTCAGTTCAACTGCTTGTCCTTTTATTATTGTGGGCAGCTAAACTAATACTATGTTGTGAAGAATCCAGTTCCAGTCTTGTTAGGACGGAAAGTGGAAGGTGTAGTAAGAGTTTACGATCTACCTACTGTCAATAATTGCAGCTTGATAGGCACCAAATCCGACATATACCAAAGTTGAAATAATAAATAAACAAAGTTAATGATGGTCAGCTATTCCATACTTCTTCTCCCTATAAATAAGAGATGAAAGAGCAAATCATCTCAATCTCAAGAAAGTTGTGAGGCGAGGCAGAAACAAAAGAGAGAGAGAAAAAAAAAATTTTGTATATTTTTGTAAGTGTAGTTTTTTTCTTATAATTCTTAAATTTTTTCAATAGTAAAATTATTTTATTCTTACTTGTGGTTTTTATCCTAATTTAGGAGTTTTTACGTAAAATCTGTGTTTATTATTATTCCTTCAGTCCTATTTAATTGTGAACTTACTCTAATCTGGTCGATTTTCACAACAAGTGGTATTAGAGAGAGTGAGAAAATTATAACGAATTTTTTAACATAATCCGTTCTGAATTTCAATGAGCACAATAAAAATTGGTAAATACATTAAACTGTGTAGTTACTGTAATTCAAGTATACAGTACTATTCACATGTACAGTATTATTCTCGTGTTCGATACTATTCATATATACGCATACAGTACTATTCACATATACGGTACTGTCATACAAGTACTATTCACGTAAAAATAGTGGAAGCTAAATTCTGTTCATGATAGAAGCCATGGCAGCAAAATTTGAGATTGAAAAGTTCAATGGGAGTAATTTCTCGTTGTGGAAGTTAAAGATAAATGTTATCTTGAGAAAAGATAATTGTCTAGCAGCCATTAGTGAACGGCCAGCTGGAGTCACAGATGAAAAGTAGAAGAGATAGACGGGAATGCTATTGCAAATCTTCATCTAACGCTAGCAGATGGGGTGTTATCAAGCATAAAGGAGAAGAAGACAGCAAAAGAGATTTGGGATTATCTCATAAGATTGTACGAGGCTAAATTGCTCTACAACAAAATTTTTCTGGAGAGGAAACTATACACTTTACTCATGGTGGAATCCACTTCAGTGATGGAGCACTTAAATACTTCAAATACTCTATTTTCCCAACTCACATTCTTATGGCACACAATAGAGATAAGTAAATGTACGGAACTTCTACTTCAAAGTCTACCAGATTTGTATGATTTACTTGTCATCAATTTAACAAACAACACGAACACTCTAGTCTTCGACAATATTGCAACTGCTATTTTGGAAGAAGAGAGTAGGTGCAAAAGTAAGGAAAACAGGCTAGCAAATTGGCAACAAATGGAGGCCTTGGTACTGACGAGAGGAAGATCAATAAAATGTGGCCCGAGTGGGAGTCATAGTCATAGTATATCAAAATCCAGAAGTAAGAAGAATTTCAAGTACTACAATTGTGGCAAGAAAGGGCACCTGAAGAAGGATTGTTGGAATCTGAATAAGAAAGATTTTATTCCTCAATGAAATGCGGCAACTACTTCAGATGATGGAGGTGCAATAGTCTGTGAAGTGGCAACGACTATTGGAGATAAGAGAAGATTTGTTGATGTATGGCTTCTCGATTCAGCAGCTACTTTTCATATGACCTCTCGAAGAGACTGGTTCCATCAAGGAGATGTTGAGTGTTTTCTATCAATAGGAAGGCAGATGTATTTCCAACTTTCAAATTTTACAAAGCGCAGGTGGAACTCAAATCTGGTAAAAAGATCAAGTATTTATGATCAGATAATGAAGGAGAATATACTGGTAAAGAATTTGATGAATTCTGCAAGCAAGACGGCATCAAAAGGCAATTCACGACGGCATACACTCTTCAACAAAATAGAGTAGTAGAGCGGATGAATAAAACTCTGTTGGAAAGAACAAGAGCAATGTTAAGAATTGCAAGCATAAATAAGAAATTCTGGGCAGAAGTAGTCAATACTGCCTGTTATGTGGTGAATCAAGCTCCATCAATTGCAACTGAGTTGAAGATACCAACGGAGATGTGGATTGGTAAACCAGTAGATTATTCCAACCTCCATATATTTAGAAGTGTTGCCTATGTGATGTTCAATGCCCAAGAAACTATGAAGTTGGATCCAAAATCCAGAAGATGTATTTTTTTTGTGATATGCTGAAGGAGTAAAGGAGTATCATCTTTGGGATCCTACTGTTCACAAGATTGTTATCAGCAGGGATGTTATTTTTATGGAAGATACGGATCAAAAGTAAGTAGAAAATGTTGGCACAGTACAAGAGAATTTAGAGACTACAACAGTATGGGTGGAAAGGGAATTTGATCAAAATGTTTCTTCTGAAGCTACATTAGAACACGAGGAGCAAGAACCAGTCGAATATGATGTTTCAGATACTCGGAGAACAACTCGCACAAGAAGAGCACCGAGCTGGCACTCAGATTATATTATGGAGAGCAATATTGCATATTGTCTTTTAACTGAGGACAGAGAGCCATCAACTCTTCAAGAAGCAATGAATAATTCAGATGCATCTCAGTGGATGACAGCAATGTAGGAAGAAATTGAAGCACTTCATAAGAATAAGACATGGGAGTTGGTATCACTACTACAAGGAAGAAAGCCCATTGGCAATAAATGAATTTACAAGATTAAGTAGAGTGGTGATGAACAAGTGGAGCGATATCGTGCTCGATTGGTAGTAAAGGATACGCTCAAAAAAAAGGTATTGATTTTAAAAAAATATTTTCTTCTGTGGTTCGACTCACTGCTGTTCGAGTAGTTTTGGAGATGTATGCTACATTTGACTTGCATCTTCAGCAGTTAGATGTAAAAACTGTATTTCTTCATGGAGATCTTGAAGAAGAAATTTATATGCTCCAACTAGAAGGTTTTGAAGAAAAAAGGAAAAAGAACTTGGATTGTAAGTTGAACAAATCTCTGTATGGTTTAAAGGTGATGGTATAAGAGATTTTATTTCTTCATCATGAGCCTTGGATACAACAGACTGAATGCAGACCCTTGTGCATATTTCAAGAGGTTTGAGAAAGATGATTTTATAGTCATGCTATTGTATGTAGACCACATGTTGGTAGCAGGCCCCAACAATGATCATATCAAATAATTAAAGGCACAGTTGGCTAGGGAATTTGAAATGAAAGACTTGGGACCAGCAAACAAGATTCTAGGGATGAAAATTCACCGAGACAGAAATAATAGGAAGATTTGGCTTTCTTAGAAGAATTATTTGAAGAAGATCTGGCGGCAAATTAACATGAAAGATTGTAAGTTAATTTATACCCCTCTTCATGTTAATTTCAAGTTATCCTCAAGTCTGAGACTTAGCAATGAAGAAGAGAGGATGGAGATGGCTCGAGTACTGTATGCATTAGCATTGAGAAGCTTAATGTTCGCTATGATTTGTACAAAACCAGATATTGCACATGCAGTAGGAGTGGTTAGTCGATACATGGCGAATCCTAGTCGAGAGCATTGGAATACAGTTAAGAGGATTCTCAGATATATAAAGGGAACCTCAGATGTTGCATTATGTTATGGAGGATCAGATTTTATTGTCAGAGAATATGTTGATGCTGATTATGCAGGTGATCTTGATAAAAATAAATCCACCACAGGACATGTGTTTACACTAGCTAGAGGAGTTGTGAGCTAGATTTCAAAACTGTAGTCAATTGTGGCTACGTCAACAATAGAAGCAGAATATATAGCAGTTATACAAGCCAGTAAAGAAGTAGTATGGTTGAAGATGTTGTTGGAAGAACTTGAGTATAAACAAAAAAATATTAATTTGTTTTGTGATAACCAAAGTGCTTTGCATCTTACAAGGAATCCAACATTTCATTCAAAGACAAAACACATTCGAGTT
>JANQBM010000007.1:11845680-11864310 GCA_025594535.1 Erythroxylum domingense
TGTTTTGTGATAACCAAAGTGCTTTGCATCTTACAAGGAATCCAACATTTCATTCAAAGACAAAACACATTCGAGTTCAATACTACTTTGTTCGTGAGAAAGTGGAAGAAGGAACGGTGGATATTCAGAAAATTCATACCAGGGATAACTTCGCAGATTTTATGAAAAAAGCAATCAACGCTAACAAGTTTATGTGGTGTCGATCCTCGTTTAGCCTGATAGAGACGTAAGCAACATGAAGCCGCAAAGTGGAAAGAATAGTGTGAAGATCTGATTGACTCTCAATCAAATTTTCAAGTGGGAGAATTGTCAATAATTACGGCTTGGTAGGAAATAATAAATAAACAAAGTCAATGATGGCTGGCCAAATAGACACTTCTTCTGCCTATAAATAGACAGGAGATGAAAGAGAAAATCATCCCAATCTCAAGAGAGCCATGAGGTGAGAGACAAACAAGAGAGAGACACAAAAAAATATTTTGTGTATTTTTGTGAGTGTAGTTTTCTCCTTGTAATTCTCCAATTTTCTCATTAGTAAAATTATTTTATCCTTACCTGTAGTTTTTACCCTAATTTATGAGTTTTTCACGTAAAATTTATGTGTTCATTACTATTCCTTCAGTCCTATTTAGTTGCAAACTTGCTCTAATCCGGTCAATTTTCACAACACCTACTTCCTCTAGCTTAAACATTTATTGCAAACTCTAACGTTGGGTAACCTTGTTAGTTAAACGGTATTCTTATACTTTTAATTTTGTTCCTACTCCTACCCAACAAAACATTTTTGAACATTAATCTTGGTGGATTTAAACTATATAATTTGGTTCATTTTTTCATTTATACAAGTAGTGGGCTGAAATTTAATTTAGAAAATATATACATGGTTAGAATAGAACTTGAAGTTTATATTACTGAATGCAAAGTTAAACTTTGGGATGATATCCTGATTGACTAGATAGTTTTTAATAGTATTATTAGAACTTTGGGAAAAGTTACAAATACCATACCAGATTTTATTTTAGTATGGTACAATATTAATATTGATTAATATTGAATTTCATTTTTGATAAATTTTAAAATTATAAAATAATTTTCAAAATTTATAAAATTACAAAATAGTTCCTCAATATATTATACTATACAATTCGACTTTACTTCAATTATATCTTAAGAAATCATAATAATATAAAATTGATATAATAAATATTTTTATTATTTTTATTTTTCACATATTTCTGATAAATTAAAATAAAAAAGATCATTTAACTCTCATAGATATAAAATTATTAATAATAAAAAGTAAAAAAATATGTATTTAATTGAATTTAATTTTAAATATTATCTTTAAATATTTTAAAGTTATTATAATATTTTTCACATGTATATTAAAAAAGTATATATATTGTCAATATGAATATTATCAAATTTAAAATTTATTAACTATAATTGTATTAAACTAATATATTTAGTTATAATCTATAATCACTTTACATAAATTTAATGAAATAAAAAATTATTTAATACATTCTTATTTATATTTTTATTATTTACTAAATAAATTATAGACAATTTTATCATATTCCTTTTTATGTATAAGTAATTATTATTTTAGAAATTTTCTTATCAAGTATTTGCTTTTTTGTCGGTATGACTGATACTGAAAAGTACATTATTTTAATTAATGACAGTGAGATGTATCTTATCTAATTTTATGTATCTTATTTAATTTCCTAGGAAAAAAAATGTTTAGAACCTACGACCAAGCATTTCACACCAAAGATTTTGGGTGATATTTGTTCCTGAAGCAAAGAAGCTAATGGTAATTAAACTTGGGATCAGTTATATATTGGTGCCCACTCTATATTCTGATTAGTTCTTTACTTGGCAAATGTCTTTAAGGATCTAAAACTGAGTAGTTACGTTTGAAAAAATTTAGGATATTTGATGTTTTTAACTTTTGAAGTAGAACAAATTTCTAATTTATTAGGAAAAGACAAATGTTTAGCATCGACGA
Source organism: Erythroxylum domingense (assembly GCA_025594535.1). Lineage (NCBI taxonomy): Eukaryota > Viridiplantae > Streptophyta > Magnoliopsida > Malpighiales > Erythroxylaceae > Erythroxylum > Erythroxylum domingense. The sequence goes on from JANQBM010000007.1 coordinate 11,847,695, forward strand.
CCAAGAATTTCACACCAAAGATTTTGGGTGATATTTGTTCCTGAAGCAAAGAAGCTAATGGTAATTAAACTTGGGATTAGTTATATATTGGTGCCCACTTTATATTCTGATTAGTTCTTTACTTGGTAAATGTCTCTAAGGATCTAAAAATGAGTAGTTACAATTGAAAAAATTTAGGATATCTGATGTGAACTTTTAAGGTAGAACAAATTTTTAAAAAAATTAAAGAAATACATTAACTCAATATAAAATCTCATAAAGCCTGTTTTGAGCTATAACAACCTTTTACATGAAGCCCAATAACCAACTCACTAAAACATTAAGCCTAAAAGGATCAGGCTATTATGGATAAAACAATATAGGGATGATTGTCTCATAGATGAGCCACCTAACTAATACCATCATATTACATAGCTGAGGTAATTCCTTGAGAGAACTACAGTGAATTTAATCTCCCCACACCATTCTAGCTGAGGTAATTCCTTGAGGGAACTACAGTGAATTTAATCTCCCCACACTCTTACTAAGCTATTCTTTTACAAATCGAGCTTAAATTGGGCATCCTTATAAGATGCTTCAACTAAGCTATTCTTTTACAAATCGAGCTTAAATTGGGCATCCTTATAAGATGCTTCAAGACCCATCCTACTTTTTCTTTGTTGGTTCTAGTTACCGAGCTAGTTAAAACCCCACCTTTTTCTCCTTCCGGTAAGTAACTTTCTCCTTCCCACCAGAGTGCATTGCCCTTATTTTCTTTGCATTTATGGATCTACAACTTGGTAATTGCTTTCGATAACATATAAAGAGTATGTCTTCAAATAATTACACTGTATGAGAGTACAATGAGAAGGTTTATTAGATATGAAGTTCCCAATTCCTCTCTTGAATGATCACCTCAAGTGCCAATTTTCCACCAGCTTATCACTACAAGTGAGTTGGAGATTGTGAGCTAACAATAATTCTATGAAGATCTAAAAAATAGAATTTATAATTCTTTTTAACCCAGTAGTTTCTAACTTGAATAGTTTTTTATTCCTCTAAAGCCACATCCCTTATATACCATAGGATGGTATCACCTTGAATGCTAACTAGTCACCCTGTTTCCTCTTTTGACTCCTACAACACCAATTTATTATGCTAGTCCGCTTATTAGAAACAGATAGATCCATCTAACCTAGAGAGAGGTTTTATCATAGAAAATTCTCCAAATTCTTTTAGTGAATTGAATTTGATTGGTGACCTTGATAGGATGAATGCTCAAACCTCCCTCCCTCCGCCCCTCCTTAGTAAACAGAACTCTGACTATTTCACCTTAACTGGGTAAGGACTTAAATCATAACTTGTAGTTACGAATCATCTCAAAATCTTCTTTTTAGTTTTGATAATGGATTTTGGAAACCATAGGTGAGCTTTCTAATGAACAAACAAGGAGTTCAAGATAAAGTCGAACAATTAGACACTTCCAACTAGGGACAAGATTTTCTTACTCCAAGTTGCAATTCTCCTTTGTATCTTCTCAATAAAAGGCCAAAAATCATTATTAAAAAAGCCTTTTGGATGAAATAGGTACTCTTATATAGAGAATAGGAAGTTTAGAGGAGTTTATCCTAGTATTACACTTTAGAAAATTGGTGAGACTTAATGCACTAGTACTTAAATCTGTCATTTAAGGATTTCCCTAAATCTAACTCTGCCTTAGAAAATAAGATTACATCATCAACAAAATATAAACTCTAAATCTTTAATATCATACATTTTGAACGGTATCTAAATTTTATATCTAAGCTAATTCCATGATTAATAAGTCTGGTTAAGATCTCCATGCAAAGTGTAAAATTGTAAGGGAACAAGTCCCCCTGCCTTAAACTCCTAGTTGCTTGAAAGAGCTTGGTAGGCTCCTTATTTACTAAAACTCCATAAGTGACTGTTGTAATGCATTATCTCAGCTATTCCATAAACTTACTAAGAATTCCAAGATCATATAAATCATTAACACACACTCCCAATCCAAAGAACCGTATGCCTTTTTTAAGTTAAATTTGATAGCATAATTCTTACTAGAGCCTTTTCTGTTATAATTATTGAGAGGTTCTTGAACTAAACAGATGTTGTCCCTAATATATATTACTTTTATAAAAGTACCATAAGATTCTTCAACTATTTGATGTATTACCTCCTTCAATCTACTAACCAATATACAACAAATAATTTTATAGAGAATAGTGCAACATGATATAGGTATAAAATCACCCATAAACTAGTAGATTGAACTTTAGGCATCAAACATATAAAAGTCTTATTAAACTCCTTTAGCAACCTGCCACTACTAAAAACCCAAGAATCCCCTCTATGACTATGGTCCTTGCAAGATTCTAAGATTTTTTGAAAAATAAGCATTTAACCTATCTAGACCTAGTGCTTTGTTTAGGTTTATGGAAAATAAGACTTTCTCTACATTTAAAGTATTAAGGGGTCTTATCAAGACCTCAACTACTTTTCTTTACAAAGGTAGATCAATAATTGATTTCAAAATTGGAATGCTTGAGGAAGCTTGGGTAAGAGATCCCAATGCCTTCAAGAAATAGTACGCTTTTTGATGAATCTAATCATCAGAATATAGCTAGTTACCTTTCTCATCATTTTAGGCAGTGATTCTATTGAAGTTCCTCCTTAATAGTATGGATTTATGAAAGAACTTAGAATTCATGTCCCCTTCCTTCAACCAAAGAATTCTGGACCTCTATTTCATCAAGGACCAATGTGCCTTGATAACTTGGGTATAAGCTAATAAGCATCTTTTCAAAAACTAGTAGACGTTGGTTACTGGGAGAATTGTAGAGAGAATTATGAACAATCTTTAATATAACTCTTGTTTCCTTTGTACCCAATAAAGTGCTAGGAAACCTAACCCTATTCTGAAACCCATCTTTATTAAAAATTTAGTGTGTGTTATTTTATATAAAAAAGTGTTTTATATGTCATCAATTTTTCTAACGGAGACTAATATGATAGGCTTTAAGTTCAAATTTTAAATATAGTCTTGAATATTCTAAATTACTTATTTTTGTCAAATTATCTTATCTTTAATAAAGAATCCTTATTTATTTTATTATTATATTAAAATAATTAAGTCCAATATCTTGTTTTTGAAAAAAATAATTAAAATCTATTCGCTTAATTTTTTAAAAATTAATATCCATTTAAATTATTATTTTTTGTTATTTAATATTTTATTATCTAATTCTAACTATAAAATGGTGTTTAGTTCATTCAAAATATGAAAAATAATATTAATTCATGAGTTTGCCTATGTAACAAATATCGTAGTAATATTATGAAAATTATTTTATTATCAAAATAAAAAGTATCATTATGCTAATATTATTCAAATGAAAAAGATTAGAAGAGTCAACAAGAAATTTTCAATCATAATTGGAGAGTGGAGATTGAAGTTGAGTCAATAGGTGGAGACAATGTCGTAAAGTTTTCTTTTTCAACCTATATAAAAACACACAAGTAAAGATTTATATGTTCAATTAAAAGAATCTAGAGCAATCATATGAAAAAATAGTAAAATTGAAAGTAAAGATTAAAGATAACAAACTCGTAGTAAAGGAAAGGGAATAACTAACCCTCATAATCAGGATCGTCAGTAGTTCACAACACTTCATCTACACGTAGAAATAAATTAAAACTGATTATACAACATTTGTATTAAATGAATATTCAACACATGATAATCAACAATTAAATATACCTTTATCATCGAATATTTTCTCGAAGAAATTTTTAGTAAAAGATTCGTCTCTATCTAGTATCCATGTTAATATAAAAAGATAATATAAGATAAGATTGTTAAAATTATTAAGGTAAACAAAACTAATATATTATAAATGATACAGTTTATCCTCAATATCTTCATCACCTAACTAACTTCATACACACATATGAAGTTATCTGACTGTCAGTACTAAAAGCAGACTCTAAAGTAACAGTAGATACTATAATTTCTAAGAGATCTCATGCAATTTCTTGTAAGATTAGAAAAAACTTTTATTTTTATTCCATTATTATAATATAACGAACTCCACACTTTTAACTTCGGTCGAAACACATGCCTTTAAATAGTTGTCTAACTCCATCCTATCGTAAGAAGTCTTAGTCTTTTTTCTTTATGAATTTTGCAAATGCAGGATTCACACTAAGCTTATGAACTAAAGCTAAAGCTAAATCTGAAGTTGGAGCTGAACTACCACAATCTTGATTTTTATCTAATCTTTATTGATAATCGTTAAACAAATCATATTAGATTTTTTTAATGATATCAAGATGCTCTTGAGCTCGATCACTATATAACATTTGATAATAAAAATAAATCCCCTTTATCTTCTATCTTGAGTGTTGTACTCCAACCTACCCTATTTCAGATCGACTATACTACTTCATTTATCACCTCTAATCCATCATTCACAATTAAATTTACAATATGCACAAAACAATGCATACGGAATAACTTCCCACTAACAAATAATCTCCAAACATGTAACTTATTGTTTAACTTTTTGATCATTTCATCATTTATGCTATAGCTATCGAGGTTAATGGTAGATACATTGGTGTCAATATTTAAATCCATTAAACAATTCACTAAAACAGTTGCTAACCTTTCACTTGTATACGGTGCCAACACATAAATAGATGTACCATTTAAGAAAAAAAACAAATATCAATTATAATTTAATCAATAAATAAATGATAACAATATTAAAAAAATATAATTTTCCTCAGTAGATGACCGCATAAAGTCTAGTCATTGCCAATAAAATGTTCCATTATTTCCATAAAACCCTTCTTTTGTTTGTCAGCTATCCACATGTCTAATATGATGGCTACTTGTCCATCATTACTTGAACATCTTTAATATTTCTTCTTTTTATCCTTATATATCTTGAAAATATCTTTCTTTATAGTATTCTGAGTTAGTATCTTGAATGTTGGTTGGAGTGAAGCAAGTAACGTCTTAAAGTTTCTACTATCAACACTAAAAAGTGTTTCTTCATCACCAATGATCATCTTAGCTATCAAAAACTTTAATCTATTTTTGTTATAAGCTATGACAATCAGTTCATTGTTCCCTCTCATTAGGTTAGAAGTAAAAAATGTTGCAACTGGATGCTGAAATGGATTTAGGAATTTATTGCAACCAGATGCTGAAATGGATTTTGGAATTTATTGACATTCTTAAAAAGGAGTACTATTAATAATCTAGTATGCAATCAACTGATTAGATATGAGGAAGAGCTATGAAGTAAGATCGATTAGGTGAACCCAAACTCTTTTTTCTGCCTTGAGTGAGCCTTATATTGTATTACTAGTTAATCAGCTTCTTTCTAAGTGGCAAAGTCTCCAAAGACTATGTTTTATTTGCTTTAATGAGCAAAAATTTTTCAGGTCATTATATCTTGCCATTTTGCACTTTTCAAAGCCTCTACATAGCTTTTAGGCTTAACCTCTGAGGTTATGGATGCCAAAATTCTTAACGATCCTGAGAAAAATTATCCAACTTTACATAATTCGCTAAAGGATAAGGAGAACTTGAGGAGCTTTCATATTATAGTGGCTTCGAAGAGGGGTAAAACCAATCTTCATTTGATTATTCTTCAAAAGATTTTAGGACGATATATTATGGGCCTTACATTTTTGCTTCAATTGAGAACAATTTCAAATAAACCTCCTATGTATGTCCATGTACAGTTGCACTTGTACATGCTACCACTGTAACGGTAGCCTAAAAGGTGCCTACCTGCCTTAATCAAACATATATACTCCTTTGCACCACCTGCCTACCGTAGCCAAATGTATTACTGTCCTAAGCAGCCATAATGGCACGACTGAGGTTTAATCTTGATAAAAAATGGCCTCAAACCTCTTATAATAGTGGAATAAATAACACAACCCCTCAACTGAGCTAGTTAGTGAGTCATTTACTCTCAACTTCTTAAAATCTAGCAATCTACTAATGAGAATCAATCACACTGCCCTTTAACTCAAGATTTTCACTCTTAATTTTGTCTTCACTTTTATCAACTTTCTTCCAATATGGATATCCTACAAAGATATATCACTTACTTTTAAGCTCAAATTTATCCTTTAGTTTACATTATTGTATGCATAACACAAATAGCCAAATATTTTAACATGTTCGTAGGTTAGCCTCAGACCAAACAAAATATCATGAGGTGATTATTTGTTTAATTTAACAGTTGACATTCTATTTATCAGATAAGTCATTGTTAAAACACATTCACCCTAAAATTGAATAGATCAAGCAGCTTAAAATTGAAGTTCCTTTTTTACCTCTAAAATATTATTTTGTTGTGGTGTATCCGTGTATCTAGTTTCATTATCAATGCCCTTCTCTTTATAGAATTTTTGTGTTGGCCCTAACTCAAACTCCAACCCATTATCACTCTATATGCGCTTAACAATCTTCCTAAATTGACTTTCAACCAATTTACAAAAATCTATTAGGTATCGACTAGCCTCACTTTTTTCTTTCAATAACTAAAAGCAAAGTGATTAACTACTATCATCCACAATAGTAATAAAGTAGCATGCACCACAAGATGATGCCCTATGATAAGGCCCCTATAAATCACAGTATGTAAGAAGCAACTTGCATCATTATTATTACTCAATATAAAAGGAGAATGAGTTTGTTTGGCTCGAAAATAAGCATCGTAGATATTCTTTTTTTAAAATCTATCCTACTAATATCAAGAATAAAAGAAAAGTGTTGACTTGAGTGAAGTCTAAAATATCGATGTCAGACCATGAAAGAGTCCACCCTTGCTATCTTCATAGCCAAATGTAGCCTCATAGACTCAAAGTAGTAGATTCCCCTCCTAAAGCTCACCCACTTCAATCGATATCTTCAAGGAACATTCCTATATTACACAACTCTCATTAGTTAACAAAATATGACAATTTAATTTAGTAATCACATGACGTATGGAAATCAAATTGCAAGTCAAACCAGGTATATAAAAGATATTAATCAAAGTCACATCTTGACTTAACATGACTCGACCCATCATCATTGCAATCATTTTTACATCATTAGGCAAAATTAGTGGTAGAGACACTGCTTCTTTGACATTACACATTTAATTCAAGCAACTTGCTATATGATTAGATGCCCCACTGTGTAATATCCATAAAAAATTTTAGAATCCTTAAAGCTTCTTGGAGTTATCACAATCTAGAAATGTCAACGGTTCCTAAAATTGTTCGCTCGATAGACCTGGAATGCTGCTACTGCTCTATTATCCTTATATGGCTTGAAAAGTTTCAGCCCATTTGGGGCTCACCTACCTCTTGAGTTGACCCACTCTCAATTGTATGCTAACTCAGTGTGATTTCCACCTTATGGCCCCCTCCACAAATGGGATAGTTGATGACCTTAAAATATTTCAAAATTTTGTTGTTACTCTTATCATAGTGTGTGCACCGCCTCTTAATACCCTTTTCTGTTGTGATTGTCCAACATTAAGACCAGGCATTGGTTTAGCTACAATTTGCACTGTTAAGGTCACTGCTTCGACATGTTCTTCTTGGCCTCGAACAATGGACGTATGATGTTCTTCTCTAGTAATCAAAGAATAAGCCTTGTAGACGGTAGGCAGAGGATCCATGATTAATACCTAAGATCGAATAGTTCAAAAAATTGCATCATCCATCCCCATAAGGAATTGATTCAACTTCTCTTTGTTGCGCTTGTAAAGAAATTCTCATGCAGCTCTATAAGTATAATTTAAGACTTTGGAATAGCTACTGAGCTCATCTCATATTTCCTTCAATTTTGTATAATAAGTCATCATGATCGTGCCTTGCTGTCGGAACAAAGCGATCTCCTTTTCAATTTAAGAATATGCGGGGTATTGTCGAATGAAAAATAATCTGATAGATCATCCCAAACTACCTTATTATTCTCCTCGTAAGCAACTCTAGGCTGAATGGATTTCTCGATCGAGTTAAAATTTAAAGAAATCAACATAGATTTGATGGCTTCCTAACAACTCGCTTTAGGTGAATTAGTTGTTGGCTTCCCCAAACAACCATTGATGAAGCCCAATTTATTCCTTACGTTTGAGGTCGTTCATCGTAGCCTTTTCTCACATATTATAGTTTTCTACATTTATGAGGCACATAGTAATCATCGCTCTTAGATTGTCCAATGGATACAAGAAAAATAATAATGACAAATTAATAGTCTTTTTCGGCCTTGAGGTCTTAATTGTGGTATCGACCATTGACTTCAAAAGGAAGATGACGTGAAAAGAGAGGAGGGAGAAGGAATTATTGACTGGCAAGCAAAATTGTACGAATGCAGCGATGTGGACGATGACTTTGGGGAATGTTAATTCTAGGGTTTCTTTAAACCTGCTATGCTATGATACCATATAAAACTATAGAAAAATTGAAGAGAATATATTCTCCTTGATTTTTGAAAAATTATGTGTACGTACAATGGGTAGCCAAGGCATATATAACTAACACTACTCCTAAATAAAGTAAAACACTAACTTCTAATTATGATACAATAATTTTTAATTATATTTACAACTGTTGGTCTAATACCAACTATTTCATGATGCTCGGTTAGTCACCAGTCTTATGGAAGATAAAAAAACAGAGTACTGTGTCCAAATCATTAGCGAAAGCTGAGTACAGGGCTATGGCTGCAACTATTAGTGAGATAATATGGTTGAAGTCTTTATTGGCTTCTTTGGTTGTAGTTCATCGTGAACCCATGACTTTTTTTTGTAATAATCAGTCTACTATCCAGATAGCGGCTAACTTGGTGTTTTATGAAAGCATCAAACATATAGACATTGACTGTAACTTTGTTAGAGAGTTGAGTATAGGATGATACTTGTAGCTACTAGTGAGATGGTATGGTTGAAGTCCTTATTGACTTCTTTAGGTGTGCTTCATCGTGAACCCATGATTTTGTGATAGGCTACTATTCATATAATAGCTAACCTGGTGTTTCATGAATATACCGAACACATAGAGATTGACTGTTACTTTGTTAAAGGGCAAGTCCAAGCAGTAACTATTGTTGGATTGTATGTAAGGTCAGAATTTCAGCTGTTGGATATCTTCACCAAAGCTCTTGAATGATCGCAATTTCAATACTTGTTTGATAAGTTGGAATTTATGATGTGCATGGGCCAACTTGAAAAAGGGTATTAAAAATACAGGTGTAAATGTAATTAGGAGTTAGTGTATCACCTTAAGAGTAGCGTTAGTTATATGTACCTTGGAGACCCTTTGTAAATACACGTACTTTTCCAGAAATCGAGGGAAATATTTTCTCCCTAGTTTTTCTCTAGTTTTACACAAGCCTACATCATTGCTTCACTCAACGGAGAAGAACCGTTTCTTATTGGCAACCAACCACCGTGGTTGATGACAAAGTTAGCATTATCCAAATATGAGGCTATAGACATTGATAATATACAAGGCATCGGTTGCTTCCCATTTGTAAACGTCTAACTAAAAAAGAGCTGATAGATCCTTCAGTATCGGGATGCTCTGTAAAGGACTTCAAAAAGTTCTTAAGAAGTTCCTATTCTTTAAGCAAAACAACTTCCATCAAAATCAAGGATGTTAAGAAGAAAAGGCCTAGACTGTTAATCATTTCGAGCGTTTTCACACGTGGGCTCACATTGTTACACTGGCTAAAAGATCGGGATTCAGTGTAGTTGCAGAATCTGATGCCAACCTGCCAGGATTTGCTCAAATTATGAATTCCTGTGATGTGTTGGGCGTTCATTGAGCGAGCTTAACCAAGATTCTCTTCCTGAATGAAACATTCTATATTAATACAACAGTCCCATTAGGAGTATAATGGGTTCAGAGAATTTCTGCAAAGCACATGAATTTGAGGTACTTGCAGTACGGAACAAATGTAGAAGAGAGTAATTTGATCGCATTTGATTGGTAGGCAGCATCAGAACACCTTGAAACATCATATTCATTAACAGTAGGTAAAATAATCAAATCAGTACTAGTCTTTTCCTTTGAATCCAATGAGACACCGCAAAGTTCTATGTAAAAACTCGACACAGGTGACGCTTGAGATTAATAAAGCCTTTAAATCAGGGAATTTTAACTATCCATTAGACTGGGGAATGTTGGTTTTACAGGTCTATTTTAAAATTGAGTGCGGTCTACTGGACTTCGGATTGGAAAAAGAAAAAAAGACAGGAATACAGGAAACCAATTGATCGTGCATCTGAATCTCGTTGTCAGCCTCAGCTTCTAAAGAGCATCTTTCGGGTGTATCTAATCCTGCCAATCCACATTCTTTTTCCCGCCTGAAATTATTTTGATAGACATGTATATCTGAACATCAACATAACCGGCTGTTTTGACGTGGCCCCAGTTCTGTTCTTATGAATCTTTTTAATCTTAATTCAAGGTGTGAGGATGCAGCAGTGCAACCATTCAGGGGGGATAAATTGAGAGGAAAATGTATCTAAATATTAGCAAAACCAACTAGTCATCTTCAATTGATCAGAAATGTAAAACATAAATATCGCTCAGAAAGCCCATAACAATTAAAATATGCAAAAGAAATGCCATCATCAAGTAAAACAACGATATTTAAAAAAAATTGTCAGCTTAGATAAGCAGAAATAATTCATTGGATCATAAAGGAAAAGCACCTTATAACAAAAACAGATGTAGAAAAGATTCATAGCAAAGCACACTGCAGCCCAAGAACCCAAAACTTAGGTTTCGATCAGCCAATGTTAGAAAGCATAATTGATTTTTCTTTTGACATCAAGGAATGACAGAAGCCTACTCAATCCATATCCATAGTCTCATTTTCATTATTATTGCTGCACCAAACCTTGATCGTACGATCATGCGAGACACTAGCAATGTATCGACCATCTGTCATCAAGACAACGAAAAAAGCAATCGTCAATTCGTAAGAGATGCTTTGACATTCCTCTGAATGAAAAGTTTATTTTTATGGGGAAAATACAGAATTTTACAGAGGATTCTTGTCTGCTCAGCTTCAAAAGATTAAACACAGGCAAGAATTCACAGAATCTGTATAGCATAATTTATATATAAAAGTGCTTGCTGAAAAAAAATTTCAAACCGAACTTGTTTCTGAAGAAATATATAAATATAATTGTGAAATCTTGATAAAAGTGGGTCAATCCAGGACATTAATATCAAAGTGAACTTTGTTATCTGCCATTCATGGAAATTACCAGCACCAATATCCACTGAAGTGACTTTTGCTTCGTGAGCTGACAATGTTTTTATAGGCTTGAAATCTCGGCCAGACCAAACCTGTTCAATACAAGCACCATACGAGTAATATTAACTATGCTTTTCACGAAAAGGATCAAACAATGTCTTGCCAATTGATGATGGAAAATAGACAATTCCTTCAATTGAAGAAAGGATTTGACATAAGCACACAAAAAACTTGGGAAAAACAGTAGTAGAAATTGGGAAAAAAATAACCTTAGAAGTCATGTCGTATGATGCAGTGACTAGGTAATATCCTTCTTGAGGCTCAAACTTCACTTGTGATACAAGATTTGAATGTGCTGGTATTGTATATAAGGACTTCTTCTTTCTCAGATCCCATATTCGGCAACTATTATCTTCACCACCAGTTGCCAGATGGTAGCCATTGGGGGAAAAACTGATACCAAAAACCTACATAGGGCAACAATTAGACATATTACGTGTTCTACAATTATGTCTTCAACATAAGCTGAGAGATTTCAAGAAATTTAAAAAAAAAATAGTTGAAATCTTACTGGTTTGACATGCCCTTCTAAAGCCATAATACTTCTTCCAGTTCGTAGGTCCCAAACACGTGCTAGTGCATCTAGTCCACAAGACCCTATTAAAGATCCATCATGATGGAAGGCTATCCCATAGACACCCCTACTATGACCTTCTTGAAGTAGTAACTCTAAACCAGTATCTATGTCCCATAACCTCCATGTCTTGTCAAAACTAGTAGTTCCTAAGTACTTTCCTGATGGATGGAAAGAAATGCGAGCAAGACGATCTAGATGACCCTCAAATACCCTTAGCAGGGAACCATCAGTGTTCCATAAACATGCAGTTCTGTCAGCTGATGCAGTGGCCAAATGGTTATGGACAGGAGAAAATGCAACATCAGTTGCACGTTCTGTGTGTCTCTTCAAAGTCGAGATTTTGTTTACTCGAGGTATACTCCATACTTTAGCAACTCCATTCAAAGCGCTGAAGGAGCAGAAAGAAACAATAAACATGAAGACTACCATCTACAAATTTAAAGGTGCAATAGATCCCCTAATACCAAAATAACTGCATAATGTAACCTATAGCAACAATCGACATTTCTTCGAGGTATCTTGCAAATTTCTGAAACTTTAATAACCCGATAGTATGCTTCTGTAATCCATTAACAAATAAATGGTAAATTGAGGTTATTCCACAAGCAGCACATAATTTATGACGCTCAGATTTTAGCAAATTGCATTTATCAAATGGCAGCAACAAGGGAAGTGTCCATGACAGGTACTTGAATGACATTTCTAAGGTAACTATGAGGAGATCAGAACAATAAGTGAAAACATCATACATATTGACAAGCTAATAAGTTAGACAACAGCAGGGCCATAGAGAATTTCTAAGTGGATGTTTTTCTCTTTTCTTTTGTAGGGATAACACTAGCCGATGCCATGAACATGTTTTAACATTGCCAATAAGTTTCTATTTTAATAACCCAAATAATACGAAGGAATTTGTTAAAAAGCAAGCAATAGAAAGGAAAATTACAGAGAAGTGGAAGAGAAGGGGATTACCAGGTAGCCAGCAGCTTTCCATCACTAGAAAAGGAACAACCAGAGAGAGGCCTATCGTCTCCAATCTCACTGCAATCAAGAAACAGACCCCCTGCCTGCTTTAGAGCCCAATCAATCTCAGCTTCCACATCTTCATCTGGATCATCCCTTTTCCTCCTTGTACGCTGAAGACGCAACGCAGCCCGAGAAACAGAATACTTGGCAATATCAATCCTAGCATTTAAGAGCTCTTTTGACCCTTCAGTATAAAAAGGGTACAGAACCGTTTCCTCTTCGGCATCATCTACTCTAGTGGCAGTAGCAACAGCCTCCTCATCTTCATGAGCTTTCATCAACTTCTCCAACTGGCCTTCCGAATCCAACTGGGCCATAAGCATCCTTAACCTGTCACGTCTCTCCATTTCCCGTTCTCCAAAAAGGGTAACAGGCTCACCAAGGCGTCGAAGACGAGCTCTGACAGCCTTGTCATTGGTTGGCACCGCGAGAGCAGCAGCACGTCTCTTCATCAAAAGTTCCTGCATTGCCTTCTGTTGTCGCTCTCTGACCAGTCGACTTTCCTCTGAAATTTCATAGCCCACCCCAGAAGTGGTGCCAACAGGAGCAGTGTCATCATCTTGGTCCGAGTCATCAGAATCGCTAGCTCTGGCCTCGTCATTTTGCGGACGAGAAGCAGCAGAGACGCGGTTGGGTAGAGGTGCTAATGGAACTGTAGGTAATGGAGCAATTGGAGGAGCCACAACTGGTTGAACTATGGTTGCCGTCGTTGTATCCGTGAAGATTGTTTGACTATCAACAGATGATGATTCCACAATTTCCTCGTCGGAGGCCATGATGCCTAGAGGAAGAAACTATTGCAAAATTAACTCCAACTACTAAAGTTTTTTTTTGTTTTGTTCGAGGACAATCAACAAACAGGTGTTGTACGTTGCAAAGCTTCAGTCACCTCAACCACTCGGGTTAAAAATAAATTTATAAATTTCAATCACTGAAGTTGTTTAGAGAAAATTCACAAGTTTCCATCTTTAGAGCACGAGCGAGTCAATGAACAAGGAAACTTAACTCACCACCGCTTTCGCTGCACAATGGAGATGCCACTGGATCAACTTTGTGCAGACTTCGTTTCTCTCTCTATTTTCTTTTCTTATCGTTTTCCCCTTCTATTTCTACTTGCTTAACTGGTCATAAAATCGGTCAGAAGGGATTTAAAAACAAATACATTAATATTTAATGTCTAGTCTACTATTACGAACAAATATAATAATTTAAACTAAAATTGAATCTATTATAAAATATAAAATAATGCTAACAATTAAAATCATGTTTTTTTAAAATTACATTTCAACATTAATAAAAATTCAAAATCTATTCACAAAGTATACTTTCATTCAAAATATTTGTATTAACATTTTTTATTGTATTTAAATAAATTACAAATTGAGAATGTTTGAAATTAATTTTTACTAAAATATATTATACTTTTAATTTTAAATATATTTAAAATCAAATATCAACTAATCATCAGTAAACGTACTTAATTCATTTACCGTTGCAAATGCATTTTCTTCGTAAATTATCTTTTCAAGTTCATTATAATAAAGATAAGGAGATGATTTTTCTTCTTTAATTAAAAAATCAATATGAACAATACAACCAATATCAAGTAGATAATAAGGAGATGGAAAAATGCAAGAAAAACGTTATATGGATTGAAAAATCTCATAATCCTAAGGGATATGAAATTCAATGGGATGAACTATGATGAAAAAAGCAAAAAAGACACCTAGGATTTGTCTCAATTAACTTAATAATTAAACAATCCTAACGGCAGAGAGGATCTTGAGGTTTTTCAGTGATAAAAAAGCTCTTTAGAGCAAGTGAATTAGTGAATTTTACCTGAGAGAATCCAACTTTTGGCAATTAACTGAAAATGAGCATTCTTGGCTTTTCATCCTCTTCCTTAGAAAAAGACAAACTATTTACTACTTTTCAAATTTCATATTGGAAATAGAGAGGTCACCTAGTTCTAGTTTGATAATTGGTCTCCTCTAAAGCCCCTACTTTTAAGAGGTGATCTCTCTTCTCTAGTAACAAGAATTCCAATTCACCCCAGAGTTTCCAAAGTAATAGATCACAGGTTATGACTTGCCATTGTCAGAGTATGGACAAATTGGTTCCTTACTTCCCCTCTTACTTTCCTAAGCCTCTCTTCAAGGATAAAGCAATATGGAATTCCAAAACCAACGGGGAATTCTCCAGTTCATTTTATTTGGAAGCAATTAGCCCCTATCTTCCTTTTGTTTCTTGGTATAATATTGTCTTCAAAGGATGATTGATGTCCAAAGTTTTTTTCACCACATGGTTAATTGCCAGAGGAAGACTGAAAACAAAAGACAGACTTAAAATTTCCATTGATCAGGTTTGTTGCCTTTATAACCTAGTACTTGAAACAACTTTTCATCTATTCTTTTAGTGCAACTACTTTTTTTTCCATCTGGGACAAAATGCTTCATTTCATGAATTTAGATTGTCTATACAACATTGGGATTAAATCCTAGCATGGATTGATAATCAACACAAAAGAATGGGGAGAGATCAAATATGCCTTAGCCTTAACCTCAATTGCTCTGTATATTCTATATGGAAAGAAAGGAATTTAAGGATTTTTAGATATATCAAAACTGACAAATATGGTCTTGCACATAGAGTGAGTTATTGGATCAGAGAGATTCTAGTTGCTAATAATATCACTCAAAAATTAAGTTCCTCTCTTTGAAGAAGATGGAACATGGATTGATCTGAATGTTTCTTTTAGTAGTCTTAATGCTTAGCATGTAAAGTTTACATTTTGTTGTACTTTTGTATCTTTAACAACACTGCCTTGTAATTAGCCTTTAGCTACCCTTTTGGGCTCATTAATGAAATAATTTTTTGTTTTTAAAAAATATCAATTAGACCCTATATTCTGTTCTTATTAGGTACTCTAAATACATAATAGATAAATTATAAAATTATTAATAAAAGTAGAATTTCTCTAAAAAATGTTCATTTAATAAAATACTTATTCTTCATCCTTATATTATAATAATGTAAATAGGTTATCACGTCTTTGATGTTCTAGACGATTTTGTTTTTTTTGTATAAGTATATTAAAAGACATTTTAATTATGTTCACAACCAGAAGCAAAAGAACTTTGACTAAGTAATCAAATAGCAAGTTCTTTTAATATTGGAGTAGTTTTACTATATAATCTCTACTACTAATATATATTTTAAATTAATAATTACAAAAATAAAAATATATTATTAAAAAGTTAAGAATAACCGAAATTATAAGTTCTATTTTTAGATAATCTACTTATATTTTTTATCATAAATTCTTTCTTTGTAGATGATATACTAAAACTCTTCTAATCTTAAAAATACAATTTAATTTCATTTGTCACCTTTGATCAATCCTTATTAGAGAAAATACATTTTCTTCCATTCACTTCAAAATGGCTACTCATAATATCAACTTTTGTATATACATCTCCACTATATAAGCAATACGGATTGATAAAGTAAGTTGCTAAGTTGATCATTTGAATAAGATGCTTATTTCATTGCTGATCAAGAATATATCTATAAGACTTGTACAATTTCTTCTTCCTTTTAAAAAAATCATAATTGTTTTGCAAACTCTATACAAACCACTATATATATATATATATATATATATAT
>JANQBM010000007.1:11864410-11875884 GCA_025594535.1 Erythroxylum domingense
TCTTCCTTTTAAAAAAATCATAATTGTTTTGCAAACTCTATACAAACCACTATATATATATATATATATATATATATGGTTCCTCATCTAAGTTAATAATTCTCAAGAACCTTATAAGTAGAGTTAAAACCTTCATAATAATCAATTAAGCATCTCAAAATTTATTATAAAGAATAATGACATAAACATCTTCTCTTTTAGTATCCTATGGTAATTTACAACTTGAAAAGTATTTGCTTTTCAGTAATTTTTGAAGTACTTATTTATGATTATAACACTTTTCAAAGTTGTAAATATACTTGTAAACCTATTAATATCATGATGTATAATATGAAACCAATCTTTTTATTTTCTTAACCAAAAAATGGACGTAATATGATTATTCACAAAAAATTGTAATCTTACATGCACATGAAGCAAGATTAGAAATATAGTAATAAATATACTCATACTTTGATAATAAGTACCTAGTTGATATATAATTAGTTATATTAGCAATAATAAGGCACATAATATTTTTTGGTCCAACCAACTTGACATTTTCATAAAATAAACCAAATAAACTATAAACATATTTTACTATATTCAAAGCATTAATAGATTTGATACAAGTTTTTTAGAAATTAAAGAAAAATATTTCCAAGAAAAGATAACTAAATCTTACCTTATAAAGTACATATAATAGTGTTATATCCAAAAGAATATTTGATACAAGTTGTTCCATTATTATAATGAACTAAGAAATTAATTAAGGTCTTTTTCTTTGATCAGTCAACCCATTTATCATAATAGTGCATCTTATTTTTCTATAACTGGACTTATACATATCTACAATCAACTAAAGTTCCATTTTAAAATCATGAAGTAAAGGCTATTGAATCTTATAATAAGAAGGTACCTTAAATCCAAGACCTATTGATTTTGTATCATCTGTTACTTCTTGAAAATATGGTGAATTTGAAAAAGAATATATGAATGTAGAACTGTCTAGCCTGAGCTCTTTTACATTGTAAAACAACATCCTCATTAATCAAAATAATTTTAAAACTAGGTTGAGAACTAGGAGTGGGTTTTGGGAAAAAGTAAGAATATATGTTAATAATAACTTTCTTTTACGTTTATGTAAGAATCTATGTCAATAATAACTTTTTTTAACCTTTACGTAATACTTATTGTACTTCATCATCTTTAAAAGATACATTATGAGTCTTTTTATTTTTTTAGTTTTTACTGGTCGCTAAAAAATATTTCCAATCCTCTCACATATATTAAATGGTACTTTTTTTTACAAGCAATATTACCCTTAATACCAATAAGATGTTTTGTCATTTTATAAATTCCTCTACCTTTAAACAATATATAGTAAAACATAAGATTATATTGAATATTTCTATTAGATGTTTGAGAAGAAGATAAATAAAAGGAATTATAATTTTGATCTCAATATATTTCGTAACTTAAAATTTTACTTGAATTATAAATTTTTAACAAAGTTGATACACTTTTTATCAAGCCATAAGGTCTAATCACCCTTTTACCTTGACATTACAAAGATAACGAAGATGCACAATTGGGTCCTCTATTTAAATAAAACTCACTAGAGACATCAAAGAATAAAGGATTGATGAATTCTTCTATTAATTCTCTATCTTAAAGAACCACCACTATTTGAGAAAGAAAAATATTAGTAGATCGTACAATAGTTTTCAACAACCCCCAAATTTCCTCACAACAAACCCTAATATAAGTAATTATAAGCTAAGATTACATAAAAGATTTCTAAGGTGATTAAACTTGTAATTTTGCATAGCCTTAGATTATAAATCACAAGTCTGATGTTTGTTACACTTTTAAATTAATGTTGATTTGATTTTTAAAACTTTACAAATATAAATATAAGGATTATAGAATTGTTTTAACTTTATATTCGATGCCAATATTATTCTAGATAAATAAAATGAGAAACATAGGTCAAACATAAACTTGCTTGGGCCCTTTGTGACCATTGCTCCCCATTTTCCCTAGTTTCTTGACATCTTTGAGTTAGATTCAATCTCTAATGTCTTTTACAAAGTTATTTTTCTTCGAGTTATCTTTCAAATGACTCCAATATCATCTCAATTGATCAATTATGGAGAATTTGCACTTAAATCCATAGTTTCTCCTTGAAATGAATTACTTATAAGAAAGCAAACTAAATATGGAAAAAAAACATCATATAATTCTATACAAAAGATGTTATAAAAATGCTAAATCACAAATAACTTGGCCACTGAAAACATGCAATATATATATATATATATATATATATATATATATATATATTCCCACACTTTATTCATTGTTTATCCTCAAGCAATTAATAACATGAAACCGTAAGCAGGTAAACACCCTTAAATAAAACAAGAATGATTTCCACTTTTATAAGGATACAGTGACATTTAGTATATACCAAGTTTACTAAAATGAAAACCACAAACATCTATCTACACATAGTAGTTAATTTAGTAGTTAATAACATAAGATATTCATATATTCAAGCCTCAACTGAATTGTAAAACTTAAACACAAAAATAATTCTTAAGTAAATCGCTACATAAATAAAATAATGCAAATACTCCTCTACCTCCTTCACTAAGTTCAAAAAAATTAATTTGATAATTTCCCCATTAGGTATCACTCATCCACACAAGAGTCTGAAATTTGGGTGAGGTACACTCATTATTTTCTTAAAAAATTGAAATTATCGTAAACATAAAATGATCCAATATTCAATACTTTAATAGATATATACAAGCATATCAAAAGGACTTTAAATAGGGTCATAACAGGGTTAAATGGATGAATAAGTTAACAAAGGAAAGAGAAAAGGGAAAGCAAAACATTCACAATTAGTAGAGAAAGTAAATCAAGAAATTAATCAAAAATTTATGCCAACTCTTCATACCTTGGAAAAAAAAACCTCTCTTCCTTTATTCTTTTCAAGTAAAAGAAGCCTATGTTAATTGATTTTCAACATTTTTCTTATTTGTTTTTACATCTTTTTTCTTTTCTCTTATTTTCTTTTAATTGGCACGAATCCATCTTTTTCCCATTATCATTTTTCGTACATTTCATCATTTTCCCTACACTTGTTCCTTTGCATATCATGCCTGATAATTGCGTCAAATTATAATAAAAAGCTCTACTAATCGTGAATTAGGAAGAAAAGGGGTATTTTCAACAGGACTCACTAATGGATTAGTATATAAAAGATTAGCAATTTGACTCAAACTCAACCTGAAGTGTTTTTATCATTTTAATGCTTTTACACTTCTTATATGTAATCTTAAATAGAAGAAATGCAAATTCTAAAATTCTAAGATCAACGAAGTTATCCACATTTAAAACAAAAAATTATGTATAAAGGCTCATTTTCTTATGGGATAAATTAAGCCAAATCAAAATATTATCATATAACAAATTTAGTTTCCTAGCATTCATAAGGTTATGTTACATTACAATCCTCTTAATTATATTATGCACTTAACCTTTAACAATCAATCTCAACTAATAATCATGCATAAACTTATGCCATCAACCTAAAGTAATTGATGAGATCCTAAACACAATAAAAAAATAAAAAGAAAGTTAAAAGTCTAAACCTAAAACATATTAAAACAAAACTTAAAATATGTGTTAGTTACTTAAACGTGAAATTTTCCTCACTTAGTACTAGATTGTTCTCCTCACATTTTTACATTATCTTTTCTAGATTATGGAGACATCCATTATATGACCAAAGACTAAAAAGAATCATCCGTGAATATCTCAATTATCTCTTTAACCATATTGATCTTGTCGTTTGAGCTTTAAAATTTACAAGCCCTTTAATACCGCAAGTGCATGGGTCGTAACTGTAGTATAAGAGGTGTCAATCCCACGAAGAGGGGGATTAGTCTAATCCTAAAAATCTAAGGCTGAAAAGATATGAAACTAAAAATAAATAAAGAAATAGGAAGTAAATATGAGAATTGAATTCAACCAATTAATAAATGGTTTGAAATTCGATTCTTTGATTTATTCTTGGCCTACACACATTTTAGCATATGTTATTTCATTATCACCTTCACACCTCTCTTTGAACTATTTATTGTAGATTAACAACAAACTCTGTTAATCTCATTTTTTCCTTAGGTCGTAGTTAATTAACCCTAACTATTGGATAACTTAGAATAAGCTCTCTAAGTTTAATCTGATAGTCACATTATGAGAGAGAAAAATTGATCAATCTAAGCAATAACTACATAAGCTTGAGTTATTTAGCCTATGTTACATTATCCCTCATGATTTAATACCATTAATTGTCACATACGAATTCAAACACGACTATTATGTATCTTATTCAAGTTATAGCAATGGTTTTTCATAAAAAAATCTAATAGAGCATTAAGATCATTCTTACATAATACGCAATCAATAAACACAAGATAATGTAAACAATCCGAAAAGCGAGAAAGAACACAATACACAAAGAAGATATGCTTAAATTCGCCTTCACCTCTGAACTGATGTTAGGAAGTTAGCCCTCCATCTTCTTCATGAATCTCCAAGAAATAGCCATGAATCGCCTCTGTCTTCTTTTTTGCTTTCGAAACCCCAAAAACTAAGAATATTCAAGTCTGGAATGTTTCCACCATCAACATAATGCATTTATATTAAAAATTAGGTTTTCGGGGACAAGTGGCATAAAAGTAATGGGCATGACTTGGGCAAATCATCAAAATCAAAGTCCCAAGTCAAAACACTTACTCATTTTCCATATTTCCCAATAATCGATATTCATAAGAAAAGAGATATTCCAATAGTCTAGAACAATGCAACATCTACCTCATATGCATTAAACTCAAGTCACCCATTCCATACAACTTTAGGAGGATAAACTAATCATGAACAACTTTTTAAAACAAATGTATTTCCTCTTTGATACTTTTATTTAAATATTTTTTCTTTTCTTTTGCTTTTCTCTTTTTCTTTCTTTTTTTTAGTTTTTTGTGTAATAAAAATTGAAAGAAGCTATATTAACATGAGAATTTAATTGATATGACATAAAATAACATACCAATAATTAATCATCCCATACATATGCACATCCCCACAATTATTTACATCCACAATCATTAACAATTAACAAGTGCTCCACTAGCTTTAAGACTTGGGTAGGACATTTGGTTCAGTTAAAGCATGCAATATGGTTAATACAAAAAGAAAAGGCAAATAAAGCTCAAGAGGGCTTATCAAAAGGAAAATCATATAAATAGGTAGGCTTTTTGGTTTATGTAGCTTATGAAACAAAGAACACCTATATCATTTCCATGTTAATGTATGTGATCAAGTGGTTTTGAATAAAAAATCAAAGTAAAGTCAAGATCTAAGTGTAATGAAGGTCAAACATAAATAAAAGAAAATGAGACTGATATGGATGTATCAATCTATATAGGCTCAAAATCTCACTGGTTTGTGTCTACCACTGATTATTACTCTTCTAAAGATAATGCATGATGACCAATCATAAGAGTAAGATTACATGCTCAAGTTGCCAAAGATTCTTCTAGTCAATTCACTCTCTAATTATGACTATAAGTCTTAAAAGCAAAGAAAAAGAGAAAATATTTGTTTGTTTGTTTGATTTTGAAACCCTCCTAAGAAGCCTTATAAGCAACAACTAAGCTCAAAAACATGCATAAAAACTGAGATCCCTACCCCTACATTTAAAACTTACATTGTCCCTAATATAACATCAAATGTAAGAAATTGAGCATTTAACAAAAATAGCAAATTCTAAACCTTAAACCTTAAACCCCTAAACCCTAAACCCTAATGCAAAAATGTAAATAAAAGGAAATCAACTTCCATTAAGTTTCCTCCCAAGCAGTGCCTTTTTCTATCATCATTGGCTAGACTCCATGTTGCTCAATCTTTATATTGAGGGTTTTCTAACCTTGTCAATTCCACATCTTCTGCTTGGAATCCTTCATAGAAGGGTTTCAACTAATGACCATTGAACTTGAATTTCTTGTGCATTTGTAAGCTTTCAATTTCAATTGTATTATGCAAAAACACATTAACAACAACAAAAGATCCAATCCAATAGGCAAAAGCTTAAATTGTGAATAGTAGAGAAGAAATTTTTGTCCAATAATGGAATTCTTCCTAACAATCATCTTATCATGAAATTGCTTCATCTTTTCTTTGAAAATTTTTACATTCTCATAAGAATCAAGCCTAAGCTCTTCCAATTATTGTAGTTGCAAATTTCTCTGTTCACCTACTGTGTCCATCTTCATATTGCATTACTTAATTACCCAAAAAACTTTGTGCTCAATTTACACTCGAAGATGACATGGCTTCCTGTAAATCAGTCAGTAAGAAGACATGCCTTGGTGTCTTGTATACGGCTCTATATGCCCAAAGAGCATCATTAAGCCGTTGGCTCCAATCTTTACAATTTGGGCTCACCATCTTCTCAAGGATTGACTTGATTTCTCTATTTGAGACTTTTACTTGCCTCTTTGTCTATAGATGGTAGGTCGTAGACACCTTGTGTGTGACATGGTACTTCTTCAAAAGATTTCTCACCAATAGATTGCAAAAATGAGTACCCATGATGCTAATCAATGCTCGAGGTGTTTCAAACTTAGCGAAAATATTAGACTTGACAAATTCTGCAACAACTTTAGAATCATTAGTCCTGAGCTTTAGCTTCCACTCATTTATAAACATAATCCACAACCAATAAAATGTAAATAAAACCAAAAAATGAAAGAAATGGTCCTAAAAAATCGTTTCCCTATACATCAAAATTTCATATACAAGGATTGGAGATAAAGGCATTTGGTCCCCATGGGATATATTATCTTGTTTCTAACATTATTCACATGCAGAACATATAGGAATCTCGATATATATTTGGCGAATAAAAATCGCATTCAAGTATTTTTCCTTACAGTTCTATTAGGCCCAAAATTACCACCACAAGCACACAAATGGAAAATTTTCAAAATAGATTCACATTTATGTTTAGACACACATCTCCTAATTACTTGGTTAGAACAAGACTTCCATAATTGAGGATCATCCCAAATATAATATTTTGATTTACTCTTTATTTTGTTCTGCCTAGCTTTTCTCAAATCATTAGGTATCTCATTATTCACTAGATAATTCAAAATATCAGCATACTATGGTACCTTATTTTGAAGCGTTAGTAGTTGCTCATCCAGAAATAGCTCTTGCAATGATGTTGAATCCTCTTCCTTCACAACTCGACTTAAGTGGTTTGTGATTGAGTTCTCTACAACTTTCTTGTTATAGATCTCCAAATCAAACTCTTAGAGCAGGAGAATGCATCTAGTAAGCCTTGGCTTCGCTTCCTTCTTCGATAAAAGATACCTTAATGCTGTATAATCAGAATATATAACTACTTTAGAACCAAATAATTATGGTTTAAATTCATCTAAAGAAAACAAAATAGCTAAAAGCTCCTTTTCTTTGGTAGAGTAGTTGCATTGTTCTAGACTAAGATTTCTTGAAGCGTATTATAGCATCTGTCATATTACATATTTTTTACTAAGGACGACACCAATAGAAAATTGCTAGCATTACATATAATCTTAAATGGTTAACTCCAATTAGGTGGTTAAATGATTGGTACCGAAGTCAAAAGTTCTTTCAACTTGTCAAATGCTTCCTTGCATCCCTCATCAAATTCAAAAGGCACGTCCTTTTGTAACAAATGACATAGATTTGTTGAGATCTTACTGAAGTCTTTGATAAACTTGTGATAAAAATGTGTAAGGACAAGAAAAGAACAAACCTCCCCCATATTTATGGGATAGGAAAGTTTTGCATAATTTCTTCCTTAACTTTATCGTCCTTAACCCCTCTAGATGAGATTACATGTCCCAAAACTATTCCTTGTTCAACCATAAAATGACATTTTTCAGAATTTAGAACAAGATTAGTTTCGATACATCGTTCAAGTATGCAATTCAAATTATCCAATCATGGATCAAATGAATCTCCATACATAGTAAAATAATCCATCAAGACCTCAATAATGTGCTCAATATATTCGGAGGAAATACTTACCATGCATCTTTGAAAGGTCATTGGGGCTTTGCAAAGTCTAAACGACATCCTTTTGTAGGCAAATGTACTAAATAGGTATATGAAGGTTGTTTTCTCCTGATACTCTACAGCTATAACAATTTGGATATAACTTGAATATCCATCAAGAAAATAATAGTGAGATTGTCCAGCAAGTTATTCAAGCACTTGATCGATGAATAGGAGTGGAAAATTATCCTTAGGTGTAGTAGCATTTAACTTCTTGTAATCAATGCATACTAGCCATCCATTTTGAATTCTTGTAAGAACAAACTCATTATTCTCATTTTTCACCACTATAATCCTAGTCTTCTTCGGTACCACTTGGACTAGACTTACCCATTTACTATTCGAAGTTCAATAAACAATACCAACATCAAGCAACTTTAAGATCTTTGTCTTTACCACTTTCATAATTGGAGGATTCAATCTTCTTTGTGATTCTCATGATGGTTTGGATCCTTCTTCCAAAATAATTCAGTGCATGTATGTCGAAGGGTTAATACCTTTAATGTGAGTTATGGTCCACCTTATAGCTATAATGTAGTCCTTAAGCACTCAAATGAGCATTTCCTCTTGAAGCTTAGTTAAGTTCCTTGCTATGATTACCGTAAGTGTTTCTCCTTCTCCCAAAAAATACATATTTCAAGTGCTTCGGTGATTGCTTTAGTTCAATTGTAGGTGCCTACACAACCGAAGGTAGAGATTTCATATGAGATATTGGTAGTTTAATATTTGGAAATACATACTTTTTGGCATTGGTTGTAAATGATTTCTTCTATCTCATTTGTAATGAATAAGTTAGAATTTTTCAAAGTGCTTTCCTCTAAGCTCATGCAAAGAATAACTTCTAACTCATCTTTACCTTTCATATTAAAAACTTCTTAAGACAATCAATCAATAACATCAATTGAAAAAACAAAATTAACATCACTAGGGTACCTCACTGCTTTAAAAATATTAAAGCATCTTTGCCTTTGATGTTTTCAAAAATGGTCTTCCCAAAAAGATTGGTGCAAAATTGGAAGAATTCTCTCCTTTCATGTGTAATACATAAAAGTTAGCTCAGAAAACTAATTCGTTAACCTGCACTAAGACATCCTCTACAACCCCTTCAGGATCAGCATTAGATTTATTTGCCAATTGAATTATGTCATGTGTTTCTTTCAAAAACCCAAAATTCACTAAAGTGTAAATGGAATATGGCATGACATTAATTGAAGCTCCTAGATCTAATATTTCCTTTTAAAATCTAGTCTCACCTATTTTGTAGGGAATTGTAAACATACCTAGATCCTTACACTTTGGTGAAAGTTTCCTTTGAATGATTGCAGATGCATTTTCTCCCACATTCGCTTTCTCTTCTCCTTTTAATTTCCATTTGGACGTGTATAATTCCTTGAGAAATTTGTCGTATCTTAGAACTTGTTTAATGACATCAATTAGAGGTATGTTCACATTTACCTTCTGAACATTTCCAAAATCTCCTTATCTTGCTCCTCTTTCTTTGATTTAGCAAATCTGCTAGGAAAATGAGGCAAAGTATTAGTAAAATTTTTAATCAAAGAAGATTGAGAATTTACCTGAGTTCCCTTTTCAGCTTCTTTTGGAGACACTTCAAGTTCCTTTTCAAGTTCTTCATCATCACCAATAATAAAGGTTTTATGTGGTGCCTCTATTTCTTTACCACTTTACCACTTCTTAAGGTGATAACACTTGCACTTTCTTTTATGTTTACAATCATTTCAGAGGGAAGTTTACCTGAACTCTGATTTTTCAATCGATTAACAACAATACCTATATGACTTAATTGATTCTCCATATTTTAAATGCTAGCTCTTGTTTATTGATGGACTTGTGTGGTATTCTGATTCAATATTTTCATCATGTCTTCCAATAAAGGTCCAGAGCTTGATGGTTGAGCTTGTCTTTGATATGGTTATTGGTAAGAGCTTTGTTGTTGTCCCTATTGCCTATAATTGTTGAACGCAGGATTCTTCCATCTTGAATTGTGTGTATAGGAGTAGCTAAGATCATACTTCTTTTATAGTTGACTTGGAAAACTTCCAATAGCATCCACTTATTCCATAGATGTCTCTAGCTAAGTTGGACAGATATCAGTTGGATGTCCTACCATTGTGCAAATTCTGCATGATTTGACTTGTTGAGCATTATTTGTAGCCCTTTGTCTCATTAGATATGTTAACCCAGCTATTTATTGCTCCAATGTGGCAGCACTAGCTTCACTAACTTTTAATGGTCTGTGATCCTATTGAATGTTGAATTGTTGAGAGTTAGCAGTCATGTTGGATATTAGATTTCTAGCTTCAGTAGCTTACTGCATTTATCATACTTCTTTCGTGTGGCAAAAGCCCTTTATAGAAGTATTGGATCAAAAGTTGGTCATTGATTTAATGGAAAGGGCAACTAGTATACAACCTCTTGAAACGCTCCTAGTATTCATATAATATCTCTCTATCGTGCTATCAAATTGCACATATGTCCTTCCAAATTTTCGTAGCTCTAGAGGCAAGGAAGTAATTCTCCAATTAAATCTTTGCATCTCATTTCAAGTAGTGATTGATCTAGAGGACAAGTTGTAAAACCAATCCTTAGCAATGTCCCCGAATGAGAATGGGAATGCCCTTAACTTAATTTGCTCTTCTTATATCCTGACTGGCTTCATGCTAGAAAAGACTATGTAGAACTCCTTAAGGTGCTTATGAGGATCTTTACCTAGCATACCACGAAAAAGTAGGCAAAAGATGAATTAGACCATATTTACGCTTAAAAGCAACATCAATAATAGGAAAATCAACGCACAAAAGTTGATGGTTTAAATCAAGAGCAACCAACTGCTTAAGAGTGCGATCATTATTTTGCTCTGCCGTGTTATAATATTTTTAGAAATGGATTCACTAGAAGAATTAGAAATCAAATCTAAAACTATTTGAATTCCTAGTGAAGAATCAAGTCTCCTGTCAGATGGTGATGGATCCTCGAAACTTTTTGTAACTTGTCTTCTAGATCAGTGTATCATTCTTTTAATTTATGGATTAAATTTCAATTCACCAGAGTGAGAAGATCGTATCATGCACTGTAACTAACCAAACAAGGAAAAAATTAATTAAAAATAAAACAAATAAATTCAAAAAGAAAAGGATATCAATCCCCAACTCAAAATAACTATACCTACAACTATAGTAGTGATAAATCTAGGTCAATCCCAAAGAGATTAAATCCAATTACTTTCCTAAATTAGATGTATATATAAAACTGGGGGGGTTAGGTTTGATGCAATTTAGAAAACAAAGTAAGATTGAATA
>JANQBM010000007.1:11875984-11888109 GCA_025594535.1 Erythroxylum domingense
AAATTAAAAGTAGAAAAGTGAGAAAATTAATAAATGATTTGAAATCAAGTTCTTTGGTTTAATCCCGGATTACACATATTTTAGCATACGTCATTACATTATCGTCTTCACACCTCTCTTTGAACTTGTGATCATAGATTAATAATAAGCTGTGTTAATCCTAGTTTTTTCTTAGGTTGTAGTTAATTAAGATGAGCTTATTAATTAACTTTAACTATCGGACAACCTAGAACAAGCTCTCTAAGTTTAAACGGATAGCTACATTGCGAGTGAGAAAAACAGATCAATCTAAACAATAACCACGTAAGCTCGGGTTATTTAACCTATGTTATGTTATCCCTAATGATTTAATATCATTAGTTGCCACATACAAATTCAAACATGACTATTACATATCGTATTCAAATTCTAGCAATAGGTTTTCATAAAAAACAATCTAATACAGTATTAAGATCATTCTTACACAATACTCAATCAATAAACACAAGATAGCGTAAACAATCCAAAAAGAGGGAAAGAACATGATACACAAAGACAATATGCTTAAATGCGCTCCTCGGCATCAACTTCACCTCTGAACTAGTGTTGGAAAGTTAGCCTTATATTTCTCCATGAATCTCCAAGAAATAGCCATGAATCGCCTCTGTCTTCTTTTCTACTCCTAAAACCCCAAAAATGAAGAATAATCAAGTCTGGAATGTTTATGCTGTTATTATAATACATTTATATTAAAAACTAGGTTTTTAGGGACAGGTGGCACAAAAGTCACGAGCGTGACTTGGAATGTCATGACTGTGAATGGCATAAAAGAGGGTCACGATCGTGCAACATCTTTGCATGGGCATGACCACCCATTATCCATGACAAAAATGTCATGGTCGTGAGATGCTAGTCACAGCCATGACATTTTTAGTTATCATCGTGAGAAGCTATACACCACGTATACTTCATGTTTTTGCATTTTCTTGCCTCCTCTTCATTCTAATCCTTCTTCTTCTTGCCCCATAAAGAAAATTGAATGTAAATCTCAAAAAGATGGCTCAATGGATATGCTTTTGACTCACTTTAGTTATTATGCTTCCAAATTGTAGCTAAAATCAAATCTAAACTAAAGTGATTAATCACTAAGTGTCATGGATTAAATGTATCAACAATTAAGCAAATATTAATCCTTCGCTAAGCAAATGTACCAAATGGGCATGTAAAGGTTGCCTTTTCTTAATCCTCAGGTGTAATCGAGATTTGAATATAACCTAAAAAGCCATATAGAAAACAGTAATATGCATAGCCAACTAATCTCTCAAGCAATTGGTCAATAAAGGGGAGGGGGAATGGTTAGTACGAGTCACCGCATCGAATTTTCTATAATCAATACACATTTGCCACCCAATTTGCATGTGAATGGGGACCAACTCACCTTCCTGGTTAGCCACCATTGTGGCTCTAAATTTCTTTAGAACCACTTGAACCGGACTTACTCACTTACTATTAGAGATTGGGTAAATGACCCCAACATCGAGAAGCTTTAACACTTCCTTCTTCATGACCTCCATCATAAGAGGATTTAACTTACGTTGAGCTTACCTTGTGGACTGCAATGTTCCTTTCTTATTCTAGTTTCTATAATGCCTACAATTGTTACTTTATTCTATAAAATGATGTGCCTAATCATCAAATTTTCATTTGGGGTATTATCACCTCTTACATGCTAGGTAAGGATATTCATGAGGCTAACTCCCCTAGGGAGGGGCTTTCCTTCCTATTAGATTTTATTCTAACTACTGCCTCGAATTCATGTTCTTTTTGTGCTTGTTGCTGAATTTGATTCTAAATTCCAGGTGTTTCAACTATACACTGGTCCAGATTTTTAGCCTTTTCATTCTCCTTTATTAGCTTATTAACTTCATTCATATGTACCTTTGTTTATAGTCCTTCCTTGCTCATTTGACCTACTATGTTACTACCTACATTAGGAATTTGTTTTTGTGCTTGGTACTAGATTTGAATCTAACATCCAAGTGTTTCAATTGTACACTGCTCAACTTTATCAGATTTTTCCATTCTCCTTTGTAAGCTTATTAACTTCATTCATTTTTACCTTTTTTTGTAGTCCCTTCTTTCTCACTTAATTTGATAATTTTACCCTCTGTATTAGGAATTTCTTTTTGTGCCTGCTGTTGGATCTGATTCTGACGTCCATATGTTTCAAGTCTACATTGCTTAACTTTATCAGCTATCTCGTTCTCATTTGTATGTTTGTTACACCCATTCATCTCTATCTTTGTCTATTTTCCCTCCTTACTTACCTAAACTGCTACATTATCACTTGCAGTAGGAGTTATAACTTTGTCTGCTGCTGTAATATTTGTTATGTCAAGGTTTGCTGCAATTGTGATTTGTTTTTTATCTTTCTTTATTGCATTAGAAATTAAATTAGCAACTTCTTCAATCTGCTCACTGTTTGCTTTTGAATTATCAACTATAATGTTATCAATTGCTTCTTAATTCTTGCTTGTAGTATTGATAGAAGGAATAATATATGTATATACTTCATTCAACTCATTCAGCTCTACATTTAACTCGATCAATTCTTGGTATATTCCTGTTATAAAAACCCTTCCTATTGGCCTCCATTTATATTTCTTATTAAAATGAGGCCTCCATGTATACATGACTTTTAGCTAATCATTTATAGGTTCTAACTCCTCATTCAACCTAATGAATGGAATGGTTTCAGGTAAGTCAAACAATGAGGTTATCAATATACAAACTCTAGCATAATTGATGTGTTTGTTTCAACTGTTGGTTTATTCAGTGCTATTGTCGTCCTATGAAACTTGCAAGATCACTCAATTCACTTATGATCTAGTATTCAAGACAGACCTCATAGAGACATGCCCAAATAGGTATGTTGTCTTGTTTGAGATCTTCCAATTTGAGACCTGGCCTTTAAGCTTGAAGTAATAATGGCTTGTTTTGAACATTCCATGTTCTAGATTGTAACAATAATTTAGCTTCTTTTGCACTTAAAAATTTAAACAAAAATATGTCATCATTTCCCATCAACACATCAACTAAACCATGTTGTTTCCATTTGTTCAAAACCCACTATTTCATCAATAGGAAAGCAATTATCCTATTAATGAAGAAGTCAAGTATTGTTTTATCCATCTATTTGCACTAGTCTTTCATCTATAGGTGGTGAGACTATTCTCTACTCAGGTGACTCTTTTGGTGGACAATACTTCAGCTTTTGTTCAAGTTTAGAGTCACCAACAACTCAGGTCCATGTCAAGCATAAGGCTAGTTACTGGAGGATTATCTAAGGTGGATGTAGGAGGATCATCAGCTAGAGCCTTTTGAGTTGTTTAAGTTCAAAGGTGGAAAGTGAATATCCATAGGTCCAACTTATTGGATAAAAGCTAAAAATTAGATCAAACCATGAGAGTACGGAGATTCAGGTGTGAGGATGGTGCTTAAATCAGTAGAAGAAACTTTAAAGCTTGTAGAAGAAGTGAGGAATAAGAAGTAAGGTGTGAAGAGTGAAACAAAGTGGTAACATACAAAGTGTATATTGTTGTTAAGAAGGAAGATGGTAGAATGCAATATAGGTAAGAGAGCAGTAAAGTGTGGTATTAAAGTTGGAGTGGAGTTAGAAAATCAAGATCCATGACAGTTGAAGGAGAAGGAGAAGAGATGATCAGTGTTCTCACGACCAACAACCTCCATTCTATACTATGGCCAAATAGTAGTGACATAAGCAAACAAGTGACATTCTCTAAACATGCATAAACGTTTAAGCAACAAAAACAACACTTTTCAGTTTAAATCAACTCGTTTTATGCAAGATTGGCATGACGTGAAATGTTCTACACTTCACTAAACGAGGAAACCAAAGATACGTCAATGGTGAAGTGAAAGATAGGGGTGAATAAAATGAATTTATAGTGGTAATAACTTTAACATATCGACTTCATAACGGAGGAAAGCTAACAACAAAGAAGGTGAGAAATTCAGTGCATTAAGGATTGAATCTTGAGAGGAAGTATTAATTTAGAGGAGAAATTAAGATTTCATAATTTTCTTTTAAATTTAACCTTTAAATTTTTTAAAATTATAATTATTACCTAATATCTCTATATCGGTTGATACAAACAATACGATATGAAGTTTTATAGTACATTTTGTTATAATGATCCAATTATAATACAACCCTTTTTCATACTACTGTTTGATTAGTGTAATGCATACCAACAGATAAGATACAAAAATATAACTGCTGCAATGATGCCAAACTTCAAAATTTAATCTATAATAATTGTAACCTTTGGTACATTGTATTATTATTAAGTAGGATACTTTAAAGTGCTCTCAAGGTCTCAAAGATATTGTACTACTTTTCCTTCAGCTATAGGCTCTACAAGAGATTAAAAGCTAGGTTGGACTTAACTGGCCGCAACCTCTTCCTTGCTAATTAAGGATAGAAAAAAGACCTAAACTGGACTCAATTTAACTCTAAGTCAACAAAACTAATGTGATAGACTCATACTTTTTTTAAAAAAAAAAAATAGATTCGAACCTAACTTTAGCTAAAATTTTGCAATTCATAATGGCCTAACCTAGCCTAAAGTATGAGACTTAGCCTGAGTTAATCGAGCATCATGCCAAATTCAGACCTTTTTTGTTTCACACTTCTAGCCAAAATCAAGTTTGGACTTCATATCCCAACCCAGCTCAAAGCTCATAATTTCTTCCATATATGATGACGTTTTGTACTCTCAGTCTCTCCTCTTATTTAGTTCTAGTTCTAGATGGAGAAAAAATACATTTTCATTTACTTGAAGATTCAATATTTCTGTTCAACAAAACCCAAACCTTCGTTTGCAACTATCTATAATCCTCTTCCAAGGCCCTCCACCTCTTGCTCCACATCCATCCCATCCCACTCAATAATCTTTACTTATTTTATCACTCTTTCTCTATCATGATAACGTACATGGAGGGGGGAAACTTTTATGATGTTTTCATGATTTAATTTATAACAAATTTCGCTTTTTCTACCTTCATTCATTCCCTTTATTATTGTGTCTCTACAACCTCTACCAATCTTAACCTACTTAACTCCTTGTCTTTCGATATTATGTCCTTAAAGGAGCTTTTAGGTCACTACCATGAAGTTAATATTTTGGTCTTTCATTTGAAAAGAAATTTATGCTTCTTTGTTTCTTCTTGTTCAGTGATCATGAGCTTATGTCTTGTTTTATTAATATGAATTGTCAAAATTGTGTTCATGTTTACCAAATGTTTCACAAAATGACTCCAAAAGTTTGATTACTAGTTTTGCTTCTTATATCTATATTTATCAATCAAGGCACTTCAACCAAAGCCCAATGTTAGTAAAATTCAAACGATTGAAACCTAATCAAGTTTAGATTTAGGCCAAATACTTCAAAACCAGTTGGACTTTGACTTGAATACAATAATCTAAGCCAAATCAGGTCTTGATCCAATTCCAAGCCGAAGTAAAGAATTTAGCCTAGAGAATGAAAATAACATAGTAAATGGTGGTTTGTACAGCAAATAGCATTGCCACCAACCACATCTACAATTCCTTCCTAGTAAATTAGATAGTTGTAGGCCATCAATCTCTAAACAAGGATATGAATTAAATTTGATGTGAGATAATATAAGATATCTGTAAATCTTTCTATCACATTTTGCAATGCCTTTTGTTACCTCACGAACTAAGTTTCCCAAAATGTGCTATTAGTTATGGATGGATGGCCACACTTTATAATGAATAACAAATACACAAAACTGGGAATGCTCAACTAAATGAAAAATTTTGGAAAGATTAATCTGAACTATAAACACCCCCTTTACATACTAATCATTTCCTTGCATTCACAAACAACAAGTTTGATCCAATCCCCACTGATTTTATTCTTATCAATGACATCGACTATCACTTTTTGAAAATAACCTCTCTATTAGTTAGGGATAAAATTGTGTACTATTAGACGATCCCAGATCATGCGCTTCAACAAAATTTCTACTGGCTAGTGGTGTTGTTGAAGACATCAACTACCACTTTAAGTTTCATGGCTTAGTTATAAGAGTGACCTTGGACATTCAAAGTCACATTATTTAAGACGTTCCACAAAGAAAACGTGCTCAAAGTTCCAATGCGAGTTGGATGTAAACTCAATTGCAAGCATTGTTAATAACTAATGATATTTAGTTCCCCTTCTGTCAGACGCATGCCCTAAGATGTCTATTTAAGTTTATGTTTTAAGTAAAACGATATTTAACTGCATAGCTCTTTAAATGTAAATACGTTAATCCTGTTTTAAGCTCTAAAAAGAAAAATAAAAGGGTGAAGTAATGTAATTTGTCTTTGAATTGTGTGGGAAAAGAGTCTGAGTGATTTCTGGGGTCTCTTTTTAGCACCTAGTTGATAATACTCTTTTCTCATACTTGCAACTACTTTTACATCCAACTTGTGCTGGAACTTTGACCACATTTTCTTTGTGCAACATTTGAAAGGAGAAATTTCTACTGGATAGTGGTGGTGTTGATATCAACTACCATTTGAAGTTTCATGGCTTAGTCATAAGAGTGACCTAGGACATTCAAAGTCACATTATTTTAGATGTTCCACAAAGAAAATGTGCTCAAAGTTCAAGCGCGAGCTGGATGTAAAATTAGTCGCAATCATGAGAAAAGAGTATCATCAAGTAGGTGTAAAGACCCCATAAACTACTTGGACTCTTTTCCTGCACATTGCAAAGACAAATTAGATTACTGCACTTTTTTTTTTCTGTTTAGAGCTTAAAACATGATTTCTGTATATACATTTAAAGAACCATGCAGTTAAATATCGTTTTACTTAAAACATAAACCCAAATAGACATCTTAAGGCATGCGTCAGATAGAAGGGGAACTAAATATCATCAGCTATCAACAACAAACCTAAACAAACCTAAACGTATATAAAGGAAAGTCAAAAATCGTGGACAAAATTAGCATCTAATCTCAAAGTACAAGTCAAACATTTAGCACCAAATTTCCTTAACCATATCATCCCCAAGAAGAGAAAAACATAAGTTGACATAGCATAGATAGTAGCTTGCAAATAAACAAGCACTCCACTCTCATTTAAAACTACCTAACAGTAACAATGTCATCAATCTTCAAGATCATCCGGACACATTCAGTTGCCAGTGTGATGGCACTTGTGGTCACTAGCAATGGCTGGACCACATTCTCCTCCAAGATATTTGTAATCTGGCCCTTCCTCACATTAATGCCAGCATTGACCTCTCCTTGGGCATGCCTATTCCTCAGTTCAGTCACAATGGCAATAGGATTCAACCCAGCATTCTCTGCCAAGGTATATGGTATGACTTCAAGTGCCTCGGCAAATGACCTCACACAGTATCCTTCCATCCCATGCAGCACCTTAGCCCAAGCCCCAAGCTGCCTCGACAACTCAATTTCTGGAGCACCACCTCCAGCAATCAAAAATCGCTTACTCACAAGACACCGAACAACACACAAGGCATCATGCAAGCTTCGCTCTGCCTCATCAAGTACCAGCTGATTCGACCCACGTACAAGCACTGTTGTCGTCCTTCCCATATCCTTAATGCCAGTAATCTTCACAATCTTTCCATCTCCAAGTGAAACCTCCTCAACAAGATCAGCATACCCCAACTTCTCCTCTTTAAAATGCTCAATATTTGAAATAGGCAAGCAGTTCAAAGTCTTAGTAATAAACTCAATCTCATCTCTCTCCACATCCTTAACCACCAATATCTTCGCCTTGGCCAAATAATGCAAGGACAAATCTGTGACCGCATCTCTTAGAATACTCTTCTGAATTAATAAGACATTGCACCCAGTTGCCTTAATCTTCTTAATCATACCCAAAATATAATTCCTTTCTTCTTTTAAAATCCTATCCATCTGTGTATAATCAGAAACCACAATGCTCTGCTCTATATCAGTCTTTGGTGGAGAAATATGAAACTGAATAACTGCAATCTTAGCATTCTCCATTCTGGTCGGTCCACCAGCAGCATGACTCACTTTCTTATCAAAAACCAAACCTTTAACCATCTCAGTATCATCCACAGTCCCCCCAAGCTTCTTAACTATCTTAATATCCCTCAGATCCACCAAGTCTGGTTTCGCAGCCTCCACAACAGACAGAACCGCATCAACTGCCAACGGAGCGAGAAGCGTCGAGTACTGACTCACTACTTTACTATTCAACGCAGTACTAGCAGACTTAACTAGCGATTCATGATCCGACAACTCCACCGGAACCGCCATTGCAGTTAACACGTCCAAAGCTTTAATTGAAGCCTTATGAAGAGAATCAGAGATTACCGTAGGGTGGATTCCACTGGAGAGAAGCGTGAGGCACTGCTTCAAGAGCGCTCCAGCGATGACCACAACAGTTGTCGTGCCGTCTCCGGCGGCGGCATCCTGCGATTTAGAGAGCTCCACAAGCATCTTCGCTGCGGGCTGGAGGACCTCCATTTTGTTAAGGATGGTAGCGCCGTCGTTAGTGATGATAACCTCGCCGTTGGCGGCGGAAATCATCTTGTCCATGCCTTTAGGACCGAGGCTGGTCCTGACTGCATCAGCTACGGCCTTGGCCGCCACGATGTTGGCTTGCCGGACGTCCTCTTTGCGCTTGTTGTCCACGTAGGACTCCGTCTTCGAGGCTTTTGGCTGAGATACTACGGGCGTCGCCATTGATGGTATAACCTAACCCGGAGAGGAAGATAGGAGCAGAGTGGGAAGAGTCAAAAGTAAGAGCTTGCGACGTGGAAAACAGCCCTAGAGTGAGTTTTCTTCGTGAGAAATGAACGACAAGTGTCTGAGATTCCAGAGGTGGGGTTTGGTTACTGGAGCAAAATTGTAATTAAAAG
Organism: Erythroxylum domingense; assembly: GCA_025594535.1. Classification (NCBI taxonomy): domain Eukaryota; kingdom Viridiplantae; phylum Streptophyta; class Magnoliopsida; order Malpighiales; family Erythroxylaceae; genus Erythroxylum; species Erythroxylum domingense. The sequence goes on from JANQBM010000007.1 coordinate 11,884,927, forward strand.
AAGGGTCCGGAACCAAGATAAAAATAATCTACCAAAATAACTAAGGCAAAAGAGCAAATCATATTTTAAATTTTAAATCTAATTTAATTTAATAATATTAGCTAAAATGATAAATTATATTAATTGAATTAATGAAAATTAAAATTTATTATAAATACAATTTATATCATATCATTTTTTGAAAAAAATTTGAATTAAGCTAATAAAAGGCGAATCAAGATGAATTATAATCTCACCAAGGAGAAAAGAGTTCTATAACCAAGTTAGAACATTGTGCTACTTAAAGCCAATAATTGTTACAAGCAACCTCCAAATACCACCACATATTAATAGAATTTTAATCTAAAGAAAGCTTGTCACAAAATATGTTGATATGTAGTCTAATAGCGTTTAACAACTCCTTTGTGAATGTATCAAAACTCCTTTCTGTGTTACTGAAAATTCGCCAATTCCTTTCATCCCATATGTTCTGCACAAGGTAGGATATAGCAATGTAGAAACACCATTTAATGTCTTTTTTGATATGCTGCAAATTCAGACTCTAAGTGACAATTTGTTGCCAATAGCACATTTATTGTTTTTTTGGTAAAGATGCATTTGAAGAATAGGTGAGAGGCACTCTCCATTTGATATTTACAAAGAGTAAGTTTTTTCATACAAGTAAACATGTTCAATTTCTCAATGATGGGTAATATATCTTTGATGGCTCTCCACATAGTAATAGTATCTCTAGGGAAATTAAACTTACACCAAACAAGTTTATTCCATAGAACATAACTCTCATCCTATTAAAATAGCTTCCTATATGATGCATTATTGATAATTCCACTACTATATGGACACACCAATTTCTGTCTTCCATATTCTCATGCAATGCCAATCTATTGAGCTCATATTGAATAGTCCTATTAGAAAATTTTTGACATGATCTCGGTCTTGTGTAGTAAAGCATTTGCAACAGTCTGATTTCCATTAATTCTTCATTTTAGAGTTTGTAAATCTCCTATATTCATTAGAGGTCTTCTTCCAATCTAGTTATTATGTCAAAAAACAAGTTTTGTACATTCCCAACTTTCGTGCCAAAGTAAGGTCCAGTTGTGCTTCTAAACCTGAGAATTTCTTTCAGAGTAACTAAAGTGTTCCGTGTTGAAAGGTCAATTTCCTATATATTGTTACCTTTGATATAATATTCGTGTATTTATTTGCACCAAAGAGATTTCTTATCACTAATTAACATTCATAATATCTTAAGAAGCATACATGTATTTAACAACCTAAAGGGGATTATGTTTAAACTTCTATACCTTCTTAGATTGCACGCCTAAGACCACTTGATAGTAACGCTACATTCACCATTGCTGGATCCAAACCATAGGAATCTTTTGAGCATTTTGTAAATTGTTTACAGCTTTGGGAATAGGAAATGTGTAGCCAAATGTATATTGATTGAGTTCAAAACAACTGTGATTAACTTAGCTTTACCAACTGGTGATAATGTTTTCGTACTCCATCCAGGGATTTTTTTCTTGTATTTTGACCACGAATGGTTTTAAGCTTCCATAATTTAATATTGTGGTAGGAATTGGGATTCTAAGGTAAGTGAAAGGTAAAGGAAGATCCCTAAATCCATTAATACCTTCACTATATGCTCTTGATCAAAGACACTAATAGAAATGTAGAAAGAACACTTATCAGTATTTACATAAAGTCGAGATAACCTGTTAAACATCTTAATGGCCTTCATCATATCTGTTATTGAAATTATGTTAACTCTTGATTAGATTATTATATCATCAACAAAAATAAGGTTTGTGATGCCCCATTCTTCTACATTTAGAATGAAACTTAAAAAGCTTAGTTTTCTCAACAATTCTCCTAAAAAATCTATTAAAAATTTCCATAAAAAGAACTAAAATGTATAGTAAGGTTGGATTTCCTTGTCTTATGCTTTTGGAACTGTTGAATGTCCTTGTGAGCTCTTTATTAATGAGTATACTGAATGTAGGATTAATGAAACCCAATTTCATCCATTTTATGAAACATTCTATAAGCTCCAAAGTTTTCATAATGTCACAAAGGAATGTCCAATCTACATTGTCAAATGCCTTCTTTAAATCCACTTTCAGGATACAATTCTTTCCACCCTTTCTACTGGAATATTCCTTCAAGAATTCTTGCATAAGAAGAATATTGTTACCCATCCCTTTAACAAGTGTGTAAGCCCTTTGTGCACTATCAACATAATTAATCAGGAATTCTTTGAGCCTATTTGCAAAGATTTGTTATATAATTTTGTAAATGCAGGTGCAGCAAGCAATAGGTCTAAAATCCCATTAATGTTTCTATTATTTTTTGCATTCTCCTCTTCTCAAAGAATTTAAGAACCAAATCATGTACCATATCTTTAGTGATTGGTCAGGTTTTAGAGAAGAAAAGCATGTTGAAACCATCTAGCTTGGTACTTTGTGGGGATTTAGGCTTTTACCCACCTGATCAATCTCATTTTATGGTTATTATTTTAGAAAGAATTCTTCCTCTTTTAGGAAAATGCAACCTTCTATGATATTATTCGTTAAATCAATTGAAGACTGAGCATTAATAGGAACATTCTATAAAAATGATCATAGCCTCTTTAAGCAAAAGTTCTTCTTTAGATATGGTTTTGTAATTAATTAGCAAGCTGGAGATTCTATTAGAGAATATCTTAGATCTAACTGATCTGTGGAAAAAAGGAGGATCCCCTGTCACTACCCTTAATCCATTATATCCTGGATCTTTGTTTCGTTAATGAATGATCATAAGATAAAGCCTTTGATAGGATATACATTACTTATTTTTCTTTTTGCATGAGCATAGTACAATTTGGAATCCTGTAAAGTTTATCCTAAGCTAAACTCAATGACTTATTAGTAGTAGTCATAAGATGATATACAGTTACTTAAGAATATGTTTAAGCAATTTGATTCTCATCATATGTTTTGTAACACCCCATTCCCGCTAGACCTGAATCCGATATCGATAGTGATATCCGAATCCGTGCCCCGCGAGGGTGGCATGTCACATCACTTAACAATTAAAAACTTGGTATAAATTTTTTTATACTCTAATCAAAGATCATTTATTTGGGCCCACTTTTTCTTTTTCAAAACATTTTGTTTACTTAAACTGAAAACGAAGCATGTT
>JANQBM010000007.1:11928976-11965194 GCA_025594535.1 Erythroxylum domingense
CCATTATCTTAGGTTATGTGTCGGAATGACCTACGGGCGTTCCGGTACATACTCTAGGGTAATGGGGGGTTACAGGTATACTCTGGGACATAGTCGTGTATAAGGACATGTTCGTTATAAAGTTATAATGTCAAATGACACGATCTAGAATACACCTATGATTGAGATAATGAATTCTTTTGTAACTTTTGTAAAGTAAACATGGTTTAGAACAAGCCTATGTTAGAGATTCTGAATAGTTTTTGACTTTCTAAAGATGAAAACAGGATTTGACTTGCTTATGTCAGAGATTATAACCTAAAACTTAATCTTCTAAAAATTTACAATGGCTAGTACACAATCATATGGGAGGTCATGTTTACAAACAAATCTTTTCTCACTTTAGCTCAAATCAATTTAATTAATAATTGGCTTTTTTGTAGTTCCATCAAACCTCTCAAATTAGTTCTTAAAGCGATCTTTGAAGTTTGGTCAAAATGTATTTCTTAAATCAGCTCAATTGAAGCCTTTTTTAACCCTCTTACTCATAGAACCTATAATCGGTTCACTAGGCACAATTAATGGATCTCTTGAAGCTTGGCTAGCCACATCCACATTAGGGAATTTCTTTGGTTAGGGTTTAACAACAAGAAATGATGAGTTAAGATTAAATGAATTGATTTATTCTTACCTAAAGAGAGAGGATGACTCATGATCACTTCTATTAAAGCATGAAAAAAGTGTTATTAGCAAAGAGGATATGAAAATTTCCAACAAACAAAGAATCTCTTTAGGTCAAATGGATGGTGATACATCTCCTTAAAGGTGACAACTTTTGAAAAGTCAAATAAAAAACTAAAAATTATGAAACTTTTAGGCAAGTTTTAGACTTAACGATAAGTATGTAAGGAGTTCAGATGTATTATAAGCGATGATCTAAATATTTAGTTCTAGCTTGATAATTGGTATGTGCTAATACCTTTCTATAAGTTGTAAGAATATAGAATGCTTAAAACTAATCAAAAGTGGTGAAACCTGGAGGTTTTTTATCTATAAAGGATAGCCTTCCAAACTTCAAATACAATCCAAATATAAAAATTTCTCTTGTTTGAAGCAAACAAAAATCTAAAAAGTTGACAAATCAATCTTGTATAGGAGTACTTATTGGAATATGATAGAGAGTTCCTTATTTTAGATTGGTCTAGTATGGAAATAACTTTTCTAAATCATCTTTTATACTATGATTAATTATTAAACATATACCTTGAGAAAAGAAAAAATTTTCGGATCCATTATAATACTCTTTGCAACTTGAAAAATGAATAGATAAATCATTTATTCTTCAGTTATCAGTATTCGTATTCTCACATATTTGGAGAAATATAATCACTCTGTACAACTTGAATTATGACAAACTCAATGGTTTAGCATCTCGGAATGAACCTATAAACTTCATAGAATTAAAAAAGAGGATTCAGATGTTTTTATACTGACATTTAGTTATCTGATATATATTGTTTGGATAGAAAATAACTACAGTATTGGCACCCTTAGTGTGTAATTGCATGGATAAGGGATACGGTGATCACTAGGACTATGTTTGTTTAGATGTAAGGTTTTTAATGGAATATAATAGAATGAAATGAAATGTAAATGGATGTAATATTATAAAATTTATGTAAATGAATGTAATATTAGAAAATTATTGTTTAGGATGGATGGAAGGGTTCATAATTTAATAGTGAAATGTTATTTGGAAGAAGGGTTTATAATGTAATACAATGAAAAGTTGTTTATCATTTTACATTTTATCTTAAACCTCTCAAATCGGAGGTTTCTCATTTTTATTTTTATGATGGAATAGGAAGTAATATGGAACCCTCCTCTTCCATCTTATTTCATTACGTTCTATTATAAACCCTCATCTCAAACGATAAAATAATATTACATTATATTTCATTCCATTAATAAACCCCCCAACCAACATAACCTAAGGAAATGACAATATGAATCAACACTAGCCTTGCTACAAATTAGAATATTCTTTAATGAATATTAATTTCTTGTATTGTTGCTCAGCTCTGTCGTACTTGGTGCCTACCTAGCTTAAGGGAAGTTGCTAGTCTGTAAACAGTTTACCATTTTTTCCAAGGTTTAGTCTTTTACTATCCTAAAATAATAAAGACACTTTCATAATCAACTTTCAACATCTTAATGAAAACTTGAACTCAGTCCTGGTTGGAACGCCAGTCAACGTAGACCTACTAGTTATTCCAACTATAGTACGAAATCGATAAACCACAAATGAAGGGTATGATTTAATAACTAATCTTTTTTACTTAGTTTAAATACACTAGTCATATGTGGTCAAAACATGCGTAACTATAAAACCTTTTATTTCAAATGCATAATTAGAAGAATATAATGACCATTAAAACAGGATAAGTAGTTTAGTTTAAACAGTGGTTTCTAAAAAGGGCTTCGTGATTAATGAAAGAAAGTGAATGATGCAGACCAAGCTTTTGAGTACTGGCCGTTATGGCACCGGTACTTAAGTATTCGATACCGTACCAATTATGAATATCGATTAGTATCAGAGTTTTTGCCAGGAACCACTAGTATTGCTAGTTACCATGACTAATTTGCAAAAGTAAAAAATCAAAAGGCAAAATTGAAGAAAAAAATACTTTAACCCTACCAGTTTCCTCCTTCACGTAGTCACCACGCACGCCTCGGTCCTCACTACTCAGTCTCTCACACTCCACATTCCAAAGATAGCCACTAGCCCACCACCACACACCTTGGACAGAAGACAACAGCGTCTCCAACGTCTTTAAGCTCTAAAGAAGACCTAGCCATCAATGTCTCCAGATGGCTGAACCTCTATTCTAGTGATCCATCTCCTCCCTCACATCTCCAGCTCCTATTATCTACTCTCCCTTGCAAAGTCAGACATCAAATCTGCTATCGCGCTATGTCATTCGCCATCAAGCATTGCTCACCTCCACAACCTTCACTGCCGTTATTAGGCCCTGTTTGGTTGAGGGGTTGGTAATTAAAGGGGATGGAATGTAACACACTTCCATCGCTTGGTTGAGGGTTTTATAATGTAATAGAATGGAATGGGATAGAAGCAGAGGGTTTTATGTTACGTTCTATTCCATCCTAAATAGTAAAAATAAGAAACCTCCGATTCGGGAGGCTTAGGATGGAATGTAAACTAATAAATACATACTACCTAATATACCCTCAATAATTTTTCTTAAAACCAATTATTTCTTCTAACCTTAACTCCCTTTTTCCCAGACTTATTTATTACGGTCCATAAGCTTATCACACACACAGATATTTATTAAGGTCCATAAGCTTATCATTTCCAAACTTCTCTTTCCGTTCTCCATGTTCTACCACTTCTTCTTCTTCTCGTGTTATTTATTAAAATTTTTATTATTTTAAAATAGAATATATTAAAAAAATTATTTGTCACGGTTGTGACTGAATTTTTAATTGGACATGATTTATGTTTTAAAATCATAGCGTTAAACCTTTTGCAACAACCATGTTAATAGCAAGGTATAATAGTCATTTATTATATATTACATTCCATTTCATCCATCTTTTAAACAACATTTCACTACATTACATTATGAACCCTTCCATCCCTTCCAAACAACTTTTCACTATATTACATTCTATTCCATTATAAACCGTTCCGTTTTGTTCCATTATATTCCATTCCATTTCATTAATTAACATCCAACCAAATACGCCCTTAGTCTTTGGTTGTGTTTATTTGGACTGTGGACTGTGGAAAATTGAAAATGGAATATGGACTGGTGGAGATCAGTCCTGTTTCATATAATGTGAATCATAGAATTGTTTTAAGCTTGATGAGTTTAGTTTAGTAAGAATTTAAGATGGATTTAGTCAGTAACTTAAAGCCTATTTAAATCTATTTTCATATTTTAGTTTTGTTTAAGTCCACTTAATGACTTGAACAAAATTAAAATATGTCATTTAATACATATTTAAATGGGTTTTTAAGTTACATTATTATATATTGAATTTTGGATTTAGAATGAATTTTATGACTATGAGCAATAAAAATAGGTTTCTAGAATTTGGAATGATTTATGGGATGAATTATTGGATGAAATTTGAGATAATTTTATCATTCTAGAATTTGTAATTAGTTAAGATTTTGACTATTTGAAATCATTATGGAATTAATGATAATACTTATTTGCTTTTATATAGGTTATAACTATGAGAGTAGAATGATTTGTTTAATTTTTACAATAAATTCATTTTTATAATATGTAATTGTGTACTGCTAAAGAAAAATGTAAGATATAAGAAATTGACGGTATTTTATTAATATTCTTATACATAATGTTCATATTTCTTCTACTAATATTCATTTAACTTTTTATTATGTTCACATTCAAAATGTTTCCTTTAAATCATTAAAGAATTTATTTGGACATATTAAAGTCACAATTTGTAATATGTTATGAATATGGCAATAATATTTTCAATATATTAGTTTTACAAGTTTTATTTTTTAAGAATCACATATATGATATATATGTGGTAGTTATATTAACAAACTTTGAATTTTTTGAATATAATATGTTTGAGCCTCGAACTTTCTTATCGTTTATATAATTTCTTAAAGTTTACTTGTATGTCGAATTTTCTTGAGGAACCATTTATGTAAGTTTATGAAATTCACTTGCATGTCTATATCATATGATTGTTAAGAAGTTAGTCTTGTTATATTTCTTCATATCATTTTACATAAAAAACTTATTCCACATTTTTCTGTTACTAGTTGTTAGTAATAAGGATTATTGGAATATTGACTTTGAATATAAGATGTATGTATGCTTTTAGAGTTTGTATATTTTTAGAATCTAATATTTGCTTTTGTGTTTGTTTAGAGTTGAACAATACACAATTTATGATAATAGCTGATAATGAAATTAAATTAGAAGAACACTTGATTTGACATGAAGTAACATATGTCTTCATTTATTTTTACAGATAAATGGAGCAAAGTTCAAGTACTTCTGGTAATTCAGTCTTTTCAGGATGATTTAATGATGTAGATTAGGCTCATGCTAGATTGGTTCATATAATTAAGAATCATATCATTTGTTCGTATTGTAATAAGCATTTGAAAGGTAGGGATATCACCAAATTAAAGAAGCATTTAACTATGATCAAAGGTGATGTTGATCCTAGTAAAAAAGTGAGTCATGACGTAAAATAATAAATGAAGACTTTGCTTGAAGAGTATCAATATAATAAAGATAAAAGATAAAGACTGAACTACCAGATTGGTATTGTAAGTTCTTTTTTTAGTGGTAAAAAAGATAGTAGGGATGTTGAAGGTGGTGGTATTCCTACCAAATAGGAAGGGAATATTGTACCTAATGTGATGAAAAGAAGAAGATAGGTATTTAACACTTTTGCACCACAAATAACCCATATAGCTTAGCCTTCAATTGATAGTGCCTTATAATCTAAAGAAATAACTCATAATGTGAACATGATAATGGTTAGATGGTGATATAATTCAAGTATATCATTCAATATTACTCAGTCTTACTATTACCAGTTTATGGTAGATGTTATTGCCTCTTAAGGCCCAAGATGTAAAACTCCTTCAATTGATGACCACAGAGATAAACTTATGAGTACATTTGTTTACTTGGATGAAAGAAGAATGACTTATACTACTTATGAGTATTCAATCATATGTGATAGTTGGACAAATAGAAGACAGGAGCCTATTGTCAATTTTTTGCTTTATTCTACAAAGGGGACAATATGTTTGAAGTCTATTAATACATCTAGCCTTGTTATAAATAATAATACTCTAGTTTAAATATTTAATGAGGTTGTGAATGAAGTTGAGCCAGAAAATATTGTTCAGTTCGTTGTTGATAATGATTATGCTTATCAAGCAGTTGAAAGAAGATTGCAAAGCAGGTATAATTCTTTTTATTGGACTTCTTATATTGCACATTACATTGAAGTAATGTTAAAAAATATAAGAGATGTTGGATACTTTCTTATCATTGATGAAATTGTGCAGAAAGAAAAAAAGTGTCCAAGTTTATCTATAATCATGTAGTGGTCCTGAATTTAATGACAAAAGATTTCATCAATTGTAGGAATTTGTATTAACCTGCTATTACAATATTTGTAACTAATTTCTTATTACTTGTATGTTTTCTTTTGAAGAAGATGGAGTTAAGGTGAATGTTTACAAGCACGTTACATCTTTATATGTCAAGTCTAATTTTTCTATAATTATACTTGAAGATCATGAATTTTGTACAAAATGTCAATTTGTCATATGAGCTTATAAGCCTTTGATGAGAGTACTTCTTCTAGCTGGTAATGATGAGAAGGTAAGGTTATTTTTGTGATACCATGGAGAGGGCGAAGGAATCAATGAAGACTAATATGAAAAATAAGCGCTTTCTTTATATACACCTTATCTTGCAATCATCAATGAGAAAGAGAAAGATAAGTTTACTCTTTGTAGTTTGCAGCTGGATCATTTTTAAATCCTAGTATCTATTTTAGACTAGTTTTACAAAGAAAGTCAAAGTTAATAAGAGAATGCTATTAACTATTCTAACAATTGTTGTCCATAAGATGTTACAAAATCTCTTAAGCTTACAAATGGAGGTTTATAAAGATGCTTTTGGTAATTTCAAAATGCCTATTGTATACATCAAAGAGACAAGTTTAATCTAGCTATATATTTTTTCATTTTTTTTACTTGTTGAAAATTTAATTATCACTTCAATGTGTTTACAAGATTACTTTTGTTATCTTACAGTTACTTAGTGAGACGAATTTAGAAGTGGTGTTCCAGAATAAAAAATGTTTGCAATTTGAATTATAAGTCAATGTGTGAATGTGACAAGGTGTGAAAGGAATATGAATCATTCATTACAAGAAAAAGAATAGATTGTAACACAAAAAATTGAATGACTTGGTCTTTGTTTGATACAATTTAAAGCCTTAAGAACAGTATGTTATTATCACTACTAAGTTGAATATAATTTTTTGTAAGTTATTAATAATTTTTTTATTTATTTGCTAGAACTCTTAATAGAATAAGTAGTTTTGTAAATCTAATTTTCTTTAACCATATCGATCTTTTAATGAATTAGGTTTCTAAGGAATCGAGTTTAATAGATAAGAATGACTTGAAAGATAATCTTGGATGGAAATTATTGACATTTCATTTGGTGCAATGAATTTAAATAATAGTAACTATGAAGTTCCTTTTAATGATAAGGATTTTATACCAAATGAAAACTAAGGCCAATACAATTTAAGCAGATATTCGATTGAATAAAGCTTCAGGATTTTACTTTTTCTCTTCTTTTAATTTCACTTATATTTGATGCATATGTTAAATTGTATATATAATGTAAATATAGAACTTTTAATTGTAAATATTTTTCAGGTTTCACTTTTGATTAATTGTATTCCTTGGCATGAACTCTTGTTGTAATATTTATGGAGTTATGGAACTTTATTATTCTTTTTATTTAAGGATGCTTCATTAAACGTGCAACCTTACTAAAAGAGATAAAATCAAGAATGTAATGGTAAGAGACAAATTAATGATGACTAATATTGATGGAAAATTACAAGAGACAAGGCTTAGTTGGTACGAACATGTTAAGAGGAAACATCATGAAGCTCGATTGAGAAGATGCGAGAAGACTGCACTTAAGGATTATAAGACGAAAAAAAAAAGCCTAAGAAGAACTAGGAGAAGGTAACTAGGAATGAAATAACTATGTTAAAACTTACCGAAATGTGAACCTCAATAAAAAACTTTGGTGGACTAGAATACGAGTAAAGTATCTCACATAAAGAAATCCTTGTCTTTCTCATAGATTTTTAAATATTTTCTTTCGAGTGTTATGTTTTGTATTTAGCTCAACTATTTAATATGTAGTATTTTCTTCTTAGTTATTTAGCCTAAACATTTCCTTACCTAGCCTAAACATTTTCTTGCAATAACTTGTTTATTTTATTTATTTATTTGTCTTCTTTCTTGTTTTTTATTTATTTACGTATTTTATCTTTTATTTTTATTTTTTAGCTTGTTCTATATTTATTGTTTTATTTATTTTTATGTTTTTATTTGTAATTATTTATTTATTTATATTTATTACTTTTATTATTTCAATATGTATCGTTTTATTATTTTTATTTATTTCTTATATATATTTCTTTTCTTTTTTACGTGGATCTATCGTAAATAATATCTCTACTAATTAGGGATAGGGCTTCGTACTTCTAAACCTCTTCATACCTTTCATCTATGCGAAATATTTTGTCGAATAATGTTATTATTATTGTTATTATTTATTACATGATAAAATTATAACATTTTAAGTATTTTATATCATCCTTAATTTTTATATATACGAGGATTAAACAATCTTTTTATATAATATTAACTAGTAATGGTATAATATTGTACTACCAATATTTATAACATTAATACAAAGATAAAATATGACAGGAAAGAAAAGGAAAATCCCGTGTTCCCTCGCATTGCAGAAACGTAGGTCCTGATTGGAAGAGAAGAGGATGATATATATGTCTATTATTTTATGAGGACCATGACACCTTTTGTATTATTATATCCCCGTTCTAGTAATCCTTGTCAGATAATCAAATTCAAATTCCTGACAAGAAAATTTCAACCATTACATGAACATACAGGGGACCACACAATTCCCTCTCTCTCTCTGTTCGTTACAGCGCCAACTGTAGGTCCACATAACATAAAAGCCCTCGCTCTCTTCCCTTCTTTTCATCAGACCTCATGCGATGCAGCTCCCAAAAAGTAAACTTCAAAAATATATATCTGCATGTCTTTCAGCATAACTGCCATGCAATCCACATATCTTAAATTCTTCCTTTAAATTGTAGAGGGTTGGTAATATGAAATGGCCTGAACTTGGATCCCATGGAACTGTATTGAAAAATAAATTGCAGACACAGCAAGGTGTATGATTACATTACTACCGGAGTTAAAGACTTTTTTACCTACTCCCTAGGATTTAGGAAAGGAATACTTAAATTCTTATCAATTATGATATCTCTGTTATATTTCATTAAATTTTGTCCATATATCTACTGAAAACTCTACAGGATAGATTTAAACATCATAACCAGATGATTTCATGTGTAAGGGGACAGGTTTGGCTTTTACTTAAATCTCAGCTTTTTGTCCTGGCCAACAAAAAGATACTTTGACAGGTAGGGCATCAGGAGAAAATTTTAAAAATTACAACCAAATTTAAAAAGCAACTTAAAACATCTCAATCTGAGCAGATCAAATGTTGCATCAAAACCAAAAAAGCTAAAGTGAAGGCAAAGGTAATAATTACAACCACCACCGTCCACTCAACTAGAACTAATAAACAGATGCCCACCCCACGAGTATTTGATTAAAGAAAGCTGATACAAAAAAGAAAAATAGAAAGCTCGCCCCTAATGAAAGAAGCAGAGGCTGACACAGAGAGATGAAAGGAATGGGAAGTTAATTGCGGGCATAAAACAAAGCCTTCTACAATAGTCACCGAGAAGAGCCATCATCTATAATATTGAGAACCTCAGGTTGTGGGTCTCGACGGCTGGATTGGCAGAGTTCCTCAATCCTCCTTGTTACATGGGACATGGAAGGACGAGTATCGGGGTACTGGGCTGCACAATCTATTCCTAGCTGCAAGAGTTGAACCATCTCTTCCTCCACATTCTGGTAACGGAGCAGCTCTAGATCAAATACTTCCGAGGTCCATTCCTCCCTAACTATGGACTGCACCCATCTGGGCAGATCAACACCCTCCTCATTCAAAAGGGCATGTGTCGGAGCCTTCCCCGTCAGCAGCTCCAACAGCAACACCCCAAAGCTGTAGACATCAGCCTTCTGAGAAACTTTGCGAGGGTCGGTAACCTCTGGTGCACGGTAGCCAGTGGCTCTGTTGGGAGAGGAGGCAGGACCAACAATCTGGGCAAGCCCAAAATCAGAAACACGGGCATCATAATATTGAGTCAGAAGGACATTGGAGGATTTGATGTTTCCATGGGATATATTGGGACCTTGAGAATGTAGGTATTGAATGCCTCGAGCAGCTCCTAGGGCAATGCCAGACCTTATTTCCCAGTTCAAGGGCGTCCTACCAGCTCCTTTGTTGCCTATGATTAAATATAATGTGATCAGTTACTGTAATAAGTTCCACTCTTATCATCTTTTACTGGTTCTTTTACACAAACATTATTATTAAGTTCAATTGCTTATCCTATCATCCCTAATTTCAGATTGGCTCAGGAAAAGAGGCCATATAACAAGGATTCATGTGGCAAACCATGTCCAACTTGTTCAAAGAAGATTGCAACTATCTCTCTCAACTGACAGGAACTACCAATTTAATAGACAGAAACTATCAGCATTAACACTACGGAACTGCTATCGCAGATGCAGGGACATTCGTACGTTATCATCATCCTTGCAGATGGATTTAGTTGAGAAGGATCTTTTGTCAAAAGAACAAGCAAAGAATACATAACTCACCCTATATAATTGTATAATTATCTGGAAATAATCTAGTCAGAAAACCCTTACAATCATTCATCAAAACGTAAATCCTAAAAAGCACAGAATTATGTGAACCAAAAGTCAAAAGTCAGAAGTACTCACCGTGCAGAAGTGCAGATAAGCTGCCCGTGGGCATGTAATCATAAACAAGAAGCTTTTCATCCCTGCTATAATAGTAAGCCCTTAAAGGTACCAGATTTTCTTGATCCATGGCTCCCACCATCTCGATCTTCTCCTTGAATTCGCTCTCTGAAATAGTTACATCCCTCAACCTTTTCACAGCCACCACAGTTCCTACCTCCAATACTGCTTTATACGCGGTTCCAAATGTTCCTTTCCCCAAAACCTCTGCAGAGGCCCTCAACAAGTCCTCCAAGTCAAAAACCTTCGAAGCTTTGCCAAAAAAGACAAGCTTTTTGGCCCCAGCACCGTTCACCTCACCTCCTTTACCATTACCAACCATTGCGGCGGCAGCCGCAGCAGCGACTGAGAAGCCATTGCCAGTCCCAAGACCATTACCTACATCTGCAATTGTTTTCTCTCCTGGAATCTCCAGTTCATGTTGCTTAATAGATGCTATGTCCATCGATCTTGACCTTTGGCTACTCTTCTTTCTGCGCAAGAACATTAATACCAAAACAATCAAGAAGAAGCCCAGCACAGATCCAATTACTATTCCTGCTATAGCCCCACCAGACAACTTCTTTTTCTTTCCTTGGTTCCCAATCCCACCAGTTGGTGTACTAGGCACCACCCCAGTCCCACTGCCACTAGAACCAGCACATGCATCCAAAGGTTGCCCACATAGAGAATTACCCAGAAAAGAAGTAGATTCAAAGCTCTGCAATCTCTCAGGTATAGAGCCATTCAGCAAATTATTAGACACATTGAATTGCTGCAGCTTTTCCAACTTCAAATCCGGAATAGAGCCAGATAACTGATTATTCTCAAGAAACAAAGTCCTTAACCTCGTGAAATTGTTAAAACTCTCAGAGATGCCACCTGTGAAGTTGTTTTCACCAAGATTAAGGCGCACAAGATTCTGAATACTGAACAAAAAATCCGGGATCTCACCGGAGAGAATATTTCCCTGCAAGTAGAGGTTGCGGAGGTTAGTGCAGGCAGCGAGATCTGAAGGAAGCTGACCCGTAAGAGCATTTAGTCTAAGGCTCAAGGTTCTGAGCTTCGTGAGGTTAGAGAACACTCCAGTCGGAAGCTGACCAGTGAGAGATACTCCGGGAAGACGAAGCACGGTAACACTGTTCTGTTCACAACGTACACCTGCCCAAGAGCAAGGAGTGGACTGAGTGACATTCCAGTGAAATGTCCGGCCACCGACGGCAGACCTGAGAGAAAGGAGAGCTTGGCGGTCGGAGGCAAGATCTGACAAAGAATGAGGAACACGAAGGACGAAGACAAAACAGAAAAAGATCAAGTTGATTAAGTTGTGCATAGCTGCTTAGCGTGTTCTACCCTTCTAGGTAGTGAAAGATAGAAGATGATAACGTCGTTGGGGGTTAAGGAAGAGGCATCGCCATCTGAATGAACAAAGAAGTCTCTCACACTGAATGCCAGCGAGATATAAGTGAAGTGTTAAAAAGGAGTTGGAAAGAGACAGAAAAAGTAAAGATGAGAGAGGGTGAGAAGTGTGGGGCTTAAGAGTTTAAGAGGCGTGCTGCTGACCTGGTACTGGTAGCGTTTAATTAATAATTATACGTAATATTTTAATTAAAAAGAAAACAAGTAAAGAGTGATATTATTGAAAGAAGGAAAAGGAATAAGAACAGCGAAGAAGCTAAGCTGCAGATGGAGTGAAGTGTGCTGGCGGAGGTGGTCAACTACGTTTCTTTATTGCCTTGTCTCTTTTCTTGTTTCTTTCACGTTATTTGTTTATATGTCTTGAAGGAGAGGCTGATCTTAACATTGCTCAGAGACTGTCCTTATATTTTTGGCTTTTCCTTTTTGTTTTTCACTCCCAGGGAAATGTGGCGGCAGTTTTGACTTTTTGTTTGCTTCGGATGCTATAATTTTTCCGTCTCTGTCTTGTGCATTCTCAGTTCTCACTCCTTTTGTTTAGTTCGTTTGTCACCACTGGAACTTGTATCAATAATACACAAGATGAGAAAAGTTTTTGAAAGTGCTACGTATTTTTAAAACTTGTATAAGAAGGTGAATTACTGATAATTGGTTTAGATAATTGTTTAGTAAGAGTAATTTATAGAAAAAAAAGTATTAGTTGATGTTAAAAGAGATCGGAATAACATAAAATTCCAATTATTTGAAGTGTAGAAGATATAGAAATCATGAGAACTTAAAAAGATGGTTTCATTTTTAGCATATATGCAAAAAGTTTGTTAAATTTTTTATTTATAATATATCATTTCTCATAATGTTAACTAGTGGAATTTATATACATTTGTTTTTATACAAACTTATGCTTAGTATAAGTGGCAAGAACACATAATTAGATGATTAAGACTATCCTTTTATACCATATTGGTTAAATCAATATAATAATAATCATAATTTACAGATAAGGTTATATGCAACCTTTTGATTATGAATTGTATAAAAATTGTGAAACTTATTAAGTTGAAGAATAACAAAATGAACCTTTCGTAAAAAGATGGTGATAATATTGAATTGTTAAATCTTTTATATGTGATATCTTAGCTATAATAACAATTCATAAAAAGAAGATACTTGTATTTTATTAGACTACTAACAAATTTAAGTGACATAGTCATATATCAAATTAAATATTAATTTAAAATTTTGAAAAGTTCAAATTGTTTAAATATAAGCAGAAACTAAGAATTAAAAATGTTAAAGTACATCAATGAGATCATTGTGGTGAGATTTAAATTTTTTAGTTATTTATAAGGAATGAGATTCTCTAATAAATACCTCAAATATCTACACAGCTAAATTTCAAAAGAGTATGAATTTATGTGAGGAGAAAATTGCAACATGAGATATTGTATGATGTAATATTTGTTTCTTTTATAGCTATGCCTAGTATAATAACCTACCTTTGATAGTTCTAGTTACATTAATTATCAAGATTCCATATTAGATATGGAATGTTATGACTTTGATAGAGACAAAGTTAATGAGTTTTAGATGTGAAGTTTAGTTAAAGCATGTATTATCTAATAATTTAAGAACTAAATCGGATGATAGACGAATATAAGATATAGACCTTATTAAACCAAATGTTTGTTTTAATATACACACAAGACCCTGCACCTCAGTGGAATTTCTACTGGAGATTGTAGTTTTGTTTCAATATATACTTATAAGAGAATAGTTCTTAAGATGAGTAGTGGGAGTAAGATGAAATTTGAAAAGTTGAAATCTTATGAAAATACATCTAATTAGAAATGGTGCCTTTATTGATATATTTGATGTATAGTTGAAAGGCTGTAAGATGATGAGAAATTCACTTTCATAGTAAATTAAAAGAGTTTATTTTAGATATGATTGTGGATTTATCATATCTATAAGAAGGTTAGTAAAAGTATAGTTTTGTTGTTCTTCAGTAGGAGTGTGTAGAGGTTTACTACTTGTAAAGAATAAATTTTATAACTTCAGCTATTGAATATACGAATAGTTCAAGAACAACTCCTATTGAATATCAAAAGGTGACAACTTAATTATGAGAATTAGAGTTATAGAGACAGATAAGAAAGTTGTTTACATATTCTAGTATAAATAGATAGATAATGTACTAAAGGTGTTTAGTATATGAGATATTTGAGGTGAAATATTAAAGATATCTATCATTCAACATGTGAGTTGATATTTGAGTTCAAGGTTACATGAACATTAATTTTAGAAGTAAATCCTAGTCATGATCTATTTTATTTAGAACAATATTATTTTGAGATTGAAACGATTCTAATATAGCATTAATTACAAATTAGGCCATAATACATTTTTTTGTGAAAATTGTTAATTGGATCAATAAATTCTTTAATAAACTTGGAGTAGTTTATTGCATTATTCAGGCAATAATGTACTGTAGAATATTAAAGCTATTAGGCATGCAAAAGGAGTTAAGATATTGTTAAAGATCCAGCATATGTTTAATCAATTTCTCTTAATTATAATGATAATAAAGATGAAAGTCATAAGATTTAAACAAGTACTCACTATAGATAATCTTGTACAATTCTCTCACTAAACTACCGTCCCAACAGTAGCATAATTTTCATATAGAGATATGGTATAAGATACTTAAATTATTTGATTAATACAAAAAGAAGATTGTTAGTTTATGCCCTACAATCAATCATTGGCTATAGTTCAATGACATATACTTATAGGCATTCTTTATCTTATACATATTCAGATATATATGACAAAGTTTATGTGGTAAATATACATTATAAATGAAATTATGATGAGATCATAATTATATATTATCCTTAAATTGTTCCTAGTTATTTTTCTATTGAGATTGGACATTAATAAACAATAAAAGACTACCGCATATTATGTTTCTTCCTTATGAAGAAAGTAATCAATCTAATAGACTAAAGTATAGAGATACTTAAACAAACGTGTGGGTACTTGTTAGAGAACAAGTTCACTAAACTAACCCCATATGAGAATTTCATTTGGAGCATTACTTGTATGTCTATGAATATTCTTATTGTGATGATTGTATAAGTGATCCTTTAACTTGAGCTCTTCAAAGTATCTCATATAGGGATTACTATGTTTTGATAATACTTATGACCTATTTTAATTAAAGGTAGGTTAGCCATTAGTCATTGGATATAGTATAAACTATATGAAGATAATTAAGTGATTAATATAGGATTCATCACCTTAAAGTGATTAGGGAGAATGTTCCATTATTTTCGATTAGTATTGATTCCATAAATCTTCGGTTAAGGTAAAGTGACACTTTGAAAATAGTTTTCAATTTCATTAATAGAATCAACTACTAATAGTAGAGAAATAACATGATTAAACTCAAATAGAGACAACATTAATTTCATGCTTTATATCTAATAAGTACATTATATGATGAAAAGATTAGATTATATATAAAAAATCATACAAAAAAGCTTAATTAAAATCAATTTGATATTCCTAAATATTTGAATGGTCATGATATATTGCTAGACGCTAATCTTGATATATGTATATAAATTATTTAATTAGAGGATTAAAAAGATAATTTAAAGGAGTTTAATTTAGCTAATCTCAAATATAATTTAGAGTTATAACTTATATCCATTGTTAACAAATTTAGGAACTTAATAGGTCATTCACAGAGAACGAGTTAAAGATAAAAAAGGTTTTTTAATCGAGTTGAACTTGATTGTAAAGTTTGATAAACTTTATGATTAAATATAATATATTTAATAAATAAAGATCATTATCAAATATTGAATCTTATTTGGGAACAAATGGTATTTAATTAGAATTAATTATTAAAATTTAACTAAAATTACAATTATATTTTAATTAAATTACTAAAATGTCCAAAACTTATTATAAATATGCTTAAGCTCTTAAAGAGCTAGTACTTCTTACCTAAATCTCTCCATAATAGTTGGAGAGTTCTCTCAACATGTTCTATAGATACTACTAAAGCCCGGATATTTGTTTGACTATAGTAGTTGAAATGAATTAGTTTTAGAAATGGTTTATAGGAAATGACAAAAAAAGAATCGAGCTTTACAATACAATTCATGCTTTATTATATTTTGTGCATTAATCATATTATAGATTTTAATGTGGTCTTCCCTTTTAGGAAATAAAATAACAAAATTTTTGTATTTATTCTACTACACACAGGATCAAATCTCGCTACAATTTCTTAATAATATATTCAATCTATGTAACTTGAATTGTGGCAAAACTCGATGGTATAGCATAGTGGAATGGGCCAATAAACTTCAAAGAATTAAAAAGGAGGATTCAAATATTTACATACTAACGTTTAGTTATATGATATATGTTGTTTGGAATGAAAGAAAAAAACTACGTAATTTTTAAAAGTACTCGAGAGAAAAGAACACTTAGTCATAATGTAATTATATGGATAAGGGAAGTAATCATGACTAATGGAATGATAACAAGAATTAGCATTAGCCTTTCTATAAATCAGAATATTATATAATGAACCTTAATTTATTGTATTGTTAATCAACTTTAGCGTACCTAGTGCTATCTTTAGGGAAGTTACTGGTCTATAAATAGTTTCCCATTTCCCTATGGTTTAGTCCTCTGTTAGCCTAAAGTGACTTGTTAGTATCTTATTCCTCCTAATTTATTCATGAAATTGAATTAAAACCTTTTTATGCCTTTTGAAGAGTATTTATCAATTTCATTTTCATATTTCCAAAAAATAATAATCTTAACAGGATTAAAAATTTAAAATCAGTTATTCTTCAATTCTAAAGTATTTTTTTTAGAGATTTATATAATATGAACAATTTGATTTCTAATCTTTCCTAAATACACTTATGTATCCTATTAAGATTTTAAGTTTAGTTTCATAATTTCATGTTTTTCTTGAATTCACATTAATTACTTTCTTTTGAATTATTAATAAATTATTAACTTCTTATCTATTTGTTTCTTATTAATAAATCACTAAAAATTATATAAATACTTTTTGTGATTTGCTCATATTTATAATCTTTAATTGTTTTTTATTAACTACAATTTATAATATTAGCCTTTACCTTATCTTTCTTGAAGCCTTTTTATTAATTTAAACCCCTAAAGTCTATTTACATTATTTGATTGTTTGAAATGTAAAATTTAAAAAGCTCCAATATTTATTTAATTGCTGGTACATGATGAATGCTCAATGATAACAATTATAAATAAATAAATAATATATGTTGAAAATGTTAAAGTTACTGTACCAATGGATTTAAAATGTTAGGGACCTATATATTGTGAAGAACCAAGTTTTTTGAAATCTTGTTTTTGTAAATTCCCTTCAATTTTATCACCCTTTTTATTATCCCAATTATACCTTAGCTAATCCCCACTAAAACCTTTTATTTTTGTTTATAGTTTACTTATATGTGGTGGAGATACGATAATATTGTAAGCTTATGGCTAAGAATTCTATTGTGCATTGATTTGAGAGTAATTATATTTTTTTACCCTAAACACTTTAGTTCATTAAGTAAAATCTTGGTGAGGATGTAAAGATGTATGATTTTGATTTCAAAAAGGTTGTTGGTGGAATTATTATTGTTATTGAATTGTAAAGGTCAGGTCTAGGATAACTTGATTCTAATTATATGGTAAGTTGATCAATATGATATGATGATTTAGAGTGTGGGTGGACAGGTTGGCGTTAATAAAGGATGGACGTTTATAAGATCTATAATTTAGATTATGATTTCTTGAGGACAAGCAAAAGCTTAAGTGTTGAGATGTTTGATAAATGATTATTTGACTATATTTATATACTCATATTTAATATGTTTTGCTAGCTATTTAATAGTTTTATATTATTTTTGATACCTAGTTCGCTTCAAGGGTATTTGTAGGTAACAATTGACTTCTTGGACCAAAAGGAGAGGAATTCAGATGAAATCGAGGCATGGAATGAAGATGTGAAGCAACTAAGACCAATATGACCATGTACAATGACTGTGTAAATCTCTGTAAATGTGGGGAGATTTGAAGAATATTGTTTCTAGTCGTGTGAAGATACAAGATCGTGTATGTTAATATACACGATCATGTATGTTACCTGTGTAAGTCTCTATGGCCATGTAAAATCACAAAAAATGCTAGTTTTTACTATAAAAGGATGTGATCAGAGGCAAAATAAGAGGAGGCAAGTTTTAGAGCATTTTGATTCCTAAAAAATATAAAGAAGTAACATTTTTGAATAGAGGACAAGGAAAACACAAAGAATACATCACAAGATCTGATAGAAAGCTTCATTCAATTCAAATTGAACAAGATTTATTAGAGACAAAAGGAAGATTTAGAATATGATTTCTTTTTTTTTTCTATTTGTCCTTCTGAATATTTATTATTCATTTCATTTTCTATGAGTTGGAACTAAATTTCTTTAGTGCCTAGAGGCGATGAACAATAAGCTAGGATAACAATATGATTTGATCTTTTGTTTAATATAGTTTTATTGATTGATTTATTGAGATTCAATTATGCGTTATATTCTTGTTTTAATATGACATGAATATTAGTTCATGATTTGATTTCATATGATTGAGATTAAGAAATCTTTTTTGTGAATAGATTTACCATAATTGGAAGGAGTTGCATGGAATCCTAGAGATAGATCGAAATAAATCTCTAGATTAGGGTCAACTCTAATAATGAAATTCAAAATAAATCAATAATGCAATCCTAGGGTTTTGAACTAGAAAGAGATTTTTGTTAATCAACTGAGGGATTAATTGTTAATAGTTTTGAGACAGATATTAACATAAAATAGGAATTTTCACGGTCCAATAATCAATAATTCAATTGTATGATAAAGGGTTAATATTTAAAAATTCTTAGAGGGATTCATCACCTATATACTATTTGTTTGATATATACTTTTCATAGTATTTTCCTCTATCTGAATTCATTAAGTTTCAATTTAGTTTAATTTAATTAAATCCACAATCTGATTTGATTGTCAGATAATAGGAAAAAGGTAAATACTAATACTTACAATCCTGATGAGATTAAATTGTGCTTGTCTATGCTAGCTATAGATATACCATGCACTTGATGTATAAAATTGATAAATTCTTATAAGTTTATAATAAGTCAATCACTACACTTATTTCCACCACTCTTTCAAGTAGTTTATTAAGCACCTCTATAACTAATGTCCCTTGCCTAATTTCTTTAGCTCCTTTTATAAGCTTTTAAGGTTATCTCTTAATTAAAATGTTAAAAGATGCAATTGATCACTACCTGATCCACTCAATAAAACATTATGGAATTTAAGAGCTTGCATGACGTTATTGAGAAATAACCAATCCACCATGTCATTTTTTTTTTAAAATTCAACTTTTATATAACAATTTTTATAGAATCCCTTCCTCATATAATGCTTGAATAAATCCTGAACTAGAAATATATAGTCTTTAATTCTCCTTCTTGGTATGTAAGTTCCTTAAATGTCTTCTATATGATTTTGAAGTACTAATTTGAGTCTTCTAGCTAAAACTTTAGAGATGACTTTGTACATGATATTACAACATGGAATTGGGAGATAATCTCTCATGATTGTGTGTTCTATTCCTTTCGGAATGAGGCATATAAAGATGTGATTGATTTCTCTGAGCATCTTACCTTTTTCAAAGAGTTCCATAATTGCATCTTTCATGAGATAACTAGTTATTGACTAGGTTTTGAAGAAAAAATTGACATTCATCCCATCAGGTCCAGGAGCTTTAAATGGATCTAATGATTTCAAGGCACTGAAGACTTCTTGATCAGTGACTTGGCTTGAGAGTAATTGAGTTTCTTGCATAGATATTTGGTCTTTGAGTGTTTCTTTGATTATTATAACAGAGGAATAAGCTGATTATGGGGTTCCTAGGTTATAAGTGAAATACTCATTTGCTTCTTCCAAGAGCTAAAATTAATTGAAGATAGAGGAACCATTAGAAGTCAGAGGTATGATCTTATTGTAGAATGTCTATCAACTAAAACTCTGTTACAGAAGGCTGAGTTCTTATTTCCGTCCTTCGTCCACTTAACCCTATAACTTTGCCTCTTTAAGGAGTAATCCACATTCATGGTTAGAGTATAATAAAGTATGGCTTGCTTTTCTTTATCTTATAAGAATTAGGTGTAAGGAATGAAATATAAAGAAGACTATGCTTTCTTCAAAGCTTCTTTAGCTGAGTGAAGGAGATGACTATATTAAAATTATACAAGGCTTTGAGCTCTTCCTTGACTTTGGACATTTTGCTGGTGAAGATGAATTGCTTCGAGTATTGAAGCTTAAGACTCTTTGAATATATTCTTTAAAACCTAAAATATCAGTTAAGAAGTTATTGAATCTAAAAGGTGATTTACCTTTTTCTTTGGGACTACAATATTGTATAACGATAGGAGCATGATTAAATAGAGAAATGTTTGGATAATTTACTTTTGTGTGACGTAAGGCTTAGAAACACTCCAGGTTGATAAGGCTTCTACCAAGTTTCTTCCATATAAATGGATGATCTTTATTTTTGTAACTCTACGTGAAAAAATCTCCTCCAAAAGGAATATCAGTTACTTGAATGTTATTCATTCAATCTTTTGGGTCTTCATAAATACTTTAGATGATATGCATCCTTTTGATTTATTAACAAGAATTGTTGTATTAAAGTCCCCCGGTAATAACCATGGTATCTTGATCTTGGTCACGATTCCTTTATTTTTTAGCATAAAGGAGATCTTTGATAGGAATAATTTAATGCATAAATAAAAGACAAACGAATCACTAGATTCATGTCCTTGAGTTTCACTTGACAATGTATCATCTATTCCATTTCTATGGTGTTCAAAATCTCAACTTTTTCTTCATTGAATAATACTAGGTTAAGTAATGTAGTTGTTCACTAACTTCTATGATTTGAGCAAAAAATACCTAATTATGTTACAGTAGTTTTGTTCAATTTTGGATTCTATAATTCCTTGCATTGAATCTTTATTGTCCAAAATGAAATCTTTAATCAAAAGTTTTTTGGGTAAGGAATTCATTCTCTTAACATTATATGATGTTATTGTCATTATTTTAGGCCACTAGAAAAAGCTTTCCTCTTCCTTTTGGAATTTCTGCTTCTAATTATGATGAAATCATTCCTATTTTCCAATCTTTTGAATGTACCAGTAAAATCAATCTCTTTGATAGGGCATTCTGTATCACTATTTATAATGACATTGGTGATGTCAGGAGGTTTGACTTCAATCACCTTATTTGGACTACTTATTTCAGGATTTATGATTTCTTCTATGGCATTCCTTGGTTCATTATCTAATCTAGTTAACTTTCTATTATTTTCTACATGACTAATGACTTATATAGGAGTTGAAGTTTGTTTAATTGTAGTAGTATAGTAGTTATTGTTTATAGGTATTTGATAGTTGTTCTTTTCCCCATCAAGTTGTTCTTACAAGAATCCTTATTTAAAGAGTTTTCCTATGGGCTTCCATATCTTTTTTGGTGTCTTAGTGGGTGGTTTTTAGGCATATGTGATCTTTACCAAATCCTCAACCATCTCCATGCTATCATTCAGCCTCATGATGAGTATTTCTTCAGGCAGATCTTACATGGCTTCCAATTACATAAACTCTTTATAATTGATCCTGTTGGTTTTTGTTGTTACTTTAGAGGCCTCCATACATAGATGGTAATATGGATCAACCCTGATGTAGTCCAATATTCCATTAACATCTCACAGATGCACATCCATATAGGAATATTGGATTGCCTAATGTCTTCATTTCTGCTTCCAGGTCTTTATTTTTGTAAGAAGATTAGCTATTTTGTACATACTATTAGCTATTTTGTACATACTAGGACCTTAATTCTAGGAAGTTTTTTAGCTAAGCTATCATACGAGAACCTGAAAAAAAAGATTTCTTTATTGCTCACTAGAATATCCTTTAAGCCAAGCTACTTCTAATGTATATTCGCCCAATTCTTTATAATTGAAAATGCTACTCTCTTATCCATGAAGCAATCTATAAGTGTAGAGTTTCAAATGTCCATTCCAACCTTTAAGGTGTTGATAGGGGGAGAAACAATTGGGCATTCACTTGTTACGTCTAGTAGGTGATAGGTAAGCTTAGAGTCAGCATTGGAGTCACCAACTATCTGAGTCTAGGTCCTCATAGTGGTCATTAGAATGTTCGCATTAGTAGTGACTTCTGGGATGTTGGTAGGACTGAGAGAAGGAGAGGGATTAGTGAGATTAGGAAAGGATGTGTAAGCAAGAGAGTGAACAGTAAGAGGTAAGAAATGATGAGTATTTTGTTACATTTCTACAATGGAAAGAAATAGTCTCAAGCAATAGGAGCAAGGTAGGAGGGGCAAGAAAACTAGGAAAAGAATGAGGCAAAATGAGGGAGAAGGCAAAAGTTTGGGAAGCTAAAGCAGTCTAAGAATCCATAATCTAAAGGCATGCAAGCCATGCACACACAGAGGAAAAGTAGAAGAGAGAGCTAATTTTTGTTTTCAATTTTTATTTCTTCTAGTTTTAATCATTTATGAAAATCATAAAAATTATTTATTTTCTATTCATTTTTATCATAACCTAATTTCATTAATTAATTTAATGAATATAATTAATTATTTGATATGGAACATTTTATTTTATTTTAAAATAATTTCAAATAAAAACATTTTTAAAAATAAAAATTATTTCAATATTGAAATTTATTTTAATAATAAAAATGTTATATAATTTTACATATTTAAATAACAAAATTAATTAGTAAAAATTATATTGAAAATAATGATTAGACATTATTACTCTATAATAAAAATTGTAATAACAAAAATCATAATATCCTAAAGTAACAACTCCTATTTGCTAATAAACATTATACTCGAGAGCAAGTGGCATACAATTGGATCGTGTCTCTGAATGCACTGCTTATAGGAACATGCTTTTATCTATCATTTGATGATTTGATCTGCTGAATTTCAATCTGTCGTAATATTAAGAACAAGATTATAGTAGTCTTGACAAATTGCATTAATTTTGTATATGTTATATTATCCTGTCCTAGCCAAAGACAATGCACACCCGTGAAGGGGACACTTATCATAGAACTTTTTGTTTTTCATTGTAAAAACATGCCAACAAAATTCATTACATATAATCATAACTTGAACATTTGGCCATATGCAACACTGTCCCACCCATCTGAATGTTATATAATAAACTACAAGCATGTTATTAGTGTTACACATCCTCACTCATTCTCATCTGCTGCTTTTATGTTTTGTTTTCTTTTGTCATAAAATTTCAAAAACCATAAGTGTACAAGCTATAAGCTGCCACAGCTGCCTGATTGTAACTTCCCATCTACCTTTTATACCATCTCAGTTGTCTACTGTTGTTAAACTTAATTATTACTCTACCAATAACTAAACAATAATGAACTGTTTCACATCTCCAGCGTGTTATGTCATATGATTGTGTGCTTCCAACAAGTCAATTGATAAGGCCAAACTGTCATGCAATCCAGCAATTAACGATAGAATCAAACTGTATCTATTAAAATTATAAAGATGAGATTTGGCATGTATATGCTGATCCTGTTTTATTTTTTGGTAAGTAAACTTCTTGGTGTTAAAGACTTCATATACGCTCAACCATTCTCACACGAATCCCTCTATGTTCCAACTAATCTGGATCACATCAAATCCCACAAAATGCCCATTTCTTCTTTCTTCTTCTATTTTAATATGTTCATTGTCTTTTAGTTTCCTCCAAACATAGAATGATACTGAAATTAAGAAATACATTGTTCGAACTTCAGTTGGTTGGCATTTTACTTTAGTCTAATAAAAGATCACTAGGCTCCTGAATGATTTTGATATTTCCTGGTTCAAGGCATGTAGCAATCATATAGTATGTAAAACCTTTATTTTGTCCTGGTACTAATCCAAATAGTACATTTCATAATGAAAAGACAAGCATACCACAAGGTGCCTGCCTTGCTGAATTAGTACACTAAATACTAGAGAGTGGAATCCAACATGTTTTTGCTTGTTTTTGTTTTGATGAATTCTACACAGAAGCAAGCTACCCGTGAAGTATCTAATATAGGTGGCCAATTATGAGTGCAGTCTTGATAGAAGTAGACTGTAGACTGAGAAGATAAGATTAGATGAGACTACAAAATAAACGTAACAGAAATATTTGTGACTTGCAAGACATGAAAGTCTTTAGTTTGCCGACTGCATACACCAGACTGAATAATGAAAAATGTTTGCTGTTCATTTGCTTTTCAAACAAGTTTGAGTAGTTATCAGGCATTTGGTGAGACATTAACCTAACTGCTGCACTCATCGTATATAAAATCAGTGCAATATCTACAATTATCTCCAAATTTCGAGTTCGAATCTTACTGGCCAATTAGTCCATATAAGAGTCATTTAAATATTTTTATTGGTGAGTCAGCATCGTATTTCGCAGTGTTGTTGTATATTAGTATGTACATCTTTCTCCAGCGTGACAAGTACAACACATTATGAGTTAATCGACTTAAACAACTACAATTAAGTGATGGTAGAAAGACTCGAGCTGTATTTGTTAACTTGTTTTGACTGCTTTCACTTATGAATAACATCGCCTAACATGCGACTGACAACAGCAAGAAAAATCCAATTTGAATCAAAAGAGTGGATGATTTGTAACTTACCTTCAGTATATATATATATATTGCATCTACTACTTATATATAAGAAAAGAGAAATTTGAAGAGTATATGTAACAAAGTGACTCTGGGACTATGTTAATTAGCTAATCATAATATTCTAGCTAATTTTGGAAATAATAAACTTTAACTCCTTATTGGATGACGATGACCAAATAGTAATAGTAGTGGTCCAGTAGAGCTCCGTCGTATATTTTTAAAAGTACTAACTTGTTAATAGAATATTTCTTTTTGTTGGTTTTTATATAACGTAGGATTTGATTGTTATGGCAGTAAGATAAATCTGATACATAATAATGCACTGTCACTACTATATACTTTCGTAGAAACACAAGTAGCAAGGCACAAGGAAAACCCAATTAATAAAAATTGACACCTTCATGAGAGTGAACAAAGGAAGCATTACGAAGAAAAACTACTATAAAGTAAAGGGGTTGGGAAAATCATACACAATAATTATAGTCAAACTAATAACGTTCTAGTGTTTCATCCATATTAACTAGTTCTTACCTTAAATTTCATCCACACATTTCTGTAAGATCTACACTAATGTGTGAACAAGATTAAATAGCACAAGATTAAAATACCCTAACGAGAACAGAATGCTTCAACCTCATTAAATTGCACTTGAAACCTCTTTATAACAGGATCAGAATACATTTGTCTGTTTCACTCGAGGGAATGCCATTTTTTGCTCTTAAGATACAATTTCAGTGCGTTGGATAAATGAAAAGAATTATATACTTGAATAATTTGATCAGTCTACCATTTCTTTACAAAGAGATAATGTCTTGATTTCATTGGCTTGCTTATGGCAGTACTTCTTCAAGCATCAATTAGCCAATTATCATCACGTACTGATTATTTTCTCCCCTAGCAAAAGGATGCCCACCTACATGGAGTAAGGGAATCTCCGCTTCATGTCAACTAAATCAATGTATTTTACTCCCTCATATTCTTCAATTTAGACCGGTTCTACAAAATCTGTACACACCCAACATCACGGCTTCAAAGTGATAAAATTTATACCTTCAGCAGTTTGCCTCATCATAATCTTGGCTGAAAAACAACTTTCAAGGCTTTTCTTTCATGTTTTCTTGGAACGAGGGCAACAATTTCTTCTCTGAGATAATGCATGTTTATCGATCCCGAGCTTGAAACACATGATACATGTTAAAATGCAAACTGCTATAGCTGAGAACATAAGCGAGGAATCATGTTTGCTAGACTGCCGCAACAGAACTGATGTGTTGACAGTAACTGATGCAAACCTTTCCTGCGATTGCCTTCGCCTGCAAATTCACTAACAATTAAAGACGTACAAGGACAGGGTGTCAGACACCATGCAATTATAACGTAACTAGATAGTATCCAACACGTCCTGTATCAGTTCTTTGATCATTAGTTTAACACAATCTTGGTCCTATTTAAAGTTTAAAAGATAATCATAAAGAACACTTAAGATCACAGGCAACTGCTTTATGTTCTCATTCATTCACTTTCTTTTAGTGAAATTCCCAAAACATGAGAAAGGAGTTATA
This sequence comes from Erythroxylum domingense, assembly GCA_025594535.1. NCBI lineage: Eukaryota > Viridiplantae > Streptophyta > Magnoliopsida > Malpighiales > Erythroxylaceae > Erythroxylum > Erythroxylum domingense. The sequence goes on from JANQBM010000007.1 coordinate 11,955,548, forward strand.
TACCCCAACAAGTTTTTAATTGACTTCCACAGAGATGCAACACGACTGATTCCATCTCCTGGGGCGGGCTCTTTCCTTGCTCCGTCAACATTAGGATCAGATATCCCTGAAAATGCGCAGTTATAAAATGATAACTTCAAAGCCATAGTAACCACCATGTATGGAAATGATTACAAAAAACATACAAGACACATCCAGTGAAGAAGTTAGTCATAAACATATCATCAAATGCATGCACAAGTGCGCGGATCAACTTACAATAATATTTGGGGATCCTAACAAGCATCATCATGCCAAAAAAAAAAAAAACACTTCATTATGGGAACTATCACATCCTTGATGACGAGATGGAATTTATGACTACAGGGAAGAGTATACAAATGAAGATCAAATATTTGGTATGAGCCCCAAACGTAAATATCACCCTATTTAGATCCCTCAAACCTTCAGGTATTCATCATAAGGTAATTCAAAATCCAAATCAGTTATCAATAATTTCCTTTATGCACCCAACTTCTTGTATGCATACAATTCCATCGCTGACACCCTCACATATGCACAAATATGATACATTAACGAAAGGACTGTATATGCTATATGCTGCATCATCTACGTATATAGTTTCATGCAGACTCAAAGAAGAGAAAAATGGACAATACCAGAGTCGCTGGAAGCAACCGCATGTTCTTTTCTGTAGGAGCTAAGTGAAGCCAACTCCTTTACAAGAGAGCGTTCCTCATCACTGTCATATGCCCAGAGTAAGTTCATAAACATATCAGCAAAAATAATGAGAAAAGCACCAAAGCAAGCAGCACCTTCCCACCAGACATGCATGTCCAATTTTAAACAGCAGTGGCATTCACTTACCATAAGTATTCAAAAATTTAAACTTTTCATCATCATGCAAGTAAAAAACTAACCAGGGTATGCTACAAATTAATTTTGTCTCTAATCAACAATATAACGTCAGATATTCAAAACAGAAGACCACAATACGACTGTCAAAGTTTATGCCCAGACAACCATTATATGCCAAGGAGACCAAGAGTCCAAAACTGACCTTCATCCAAATATTGACAACTGCAAACAGCATAACCAAATGATTTAAACTTGAAAGAACTTATTAGAGCTACTCAAAATTTCCTACATTCACCATGTGAAAAATATTCAGCCAAGCAATTTGAACAGCAGATTTATTCAATGCTAATGATGACTTGTATCTCAATTATGCAAAGTATGTCTACAATACATGGACATTGCCCTTTGCTTTTATATACCAGTCCCTTAATTGGAAGGAACATTCAATCCACTAAACTGCTCATTTTAGCAAAATATAGTTTCATGATAATATCAATATAAATCAATTTATATCTGCAGCTGTAGAAACAAAAGCCACAGTGAACAGTTTGGATTCAGGAGTCCATGTGCTTAACTCATCAGCAAAGACTAAATCATCAAAGCAAATGGGGGACATGCATTAATTTAAGCAAATGGAGATTATTAAAATGCCTTTCATATGCAATGCACAGAAGCTGACTACAATGAGACGGGATTTGATTACCAACTCTAATTTGTTGACATGTGGACATAAGCATACACATATATATACACGTAAAAAGATATGAATTATCATAAGCCCTACAGAAAAGTATTCTTTTGTGAAGGAAGTTATACTCAGACCTGATTACTTTTGGGATCATGACGTTTACAGTGAAGTGATGGTCACCACGAATATTAGGTTTATTAACATCTGGGACCCCCATCTTTGACAATGTTACTGTCTCTCCAGGCTGAGTTCCAGAAGGAATTTGAAGATCTTTCAAACCCTCTACAGTTTCTACCTGATATTGTTCAAATACAATTAAAATGCCTTCCTAAAAGCCATAAAAGGCCCATGGGTTGTAGTTCACTGGAAACTTAAAAGGAAACTGTGCATCAAATCAATATCACAGCAAAATGAGTAAAGGGTACAGAAGACAAAAGATAATGCTTAACCATGTTAAGCCAAATATGCAGCATCAACAATTGAAATATGGAGCAAATACACACAGAAAAAGAATATGAAAATGCAGCGAAGAGAGTTTTCAGATGTTATCAGAGTTTAAATACAATTATAATGATCTACTTTCACTCAAGTAGCATATACAGTTAACTGATAATTTTACGCAAGTGATGGGAATAACTGCAACCCATCTTTAACACCAAAAGAAATAAGGTCCTCCAAGACTGGCACTTCTGATACCAGAAAGGAAGATCTTTGTAAATCTGTTTCATAAATATAAAGGACATAGATGAAAACAGTCTCTTTAGATAATGCAGTGGCTGTTGCTAAACGATAGCGTTAAAACTCTGTAGACTGACAACCCATTTATGAGCATTTTCAATTCACAGGAATACGAGTGTTTATGGTTCTTATAAACTAAACTGGAAGGCCCCTTTATTCCTCTATTTACTTGGTAGGCCTTGACACATTTTCACCACCTTCTTACCATCACAATTCTTCTCCTCTTCCTTAGATCAATGTTGACGCATATATTTCAATTAACAAGAAAATTAGAGTCCAGGTCCTAAAAGCTTTACAGCTTTAAGAGCAACTGTAACAACAACAAAAACAAATTGTAGCTAGAATTATCCAAAAGAACACGATAACGCAGGTCCAGCGAATGGTATCATCGTACCAAAACAGAAAAAAAAAAAGAAAAATCTCCAGAAAGCAAAGAAGGAAGAGCATGTCAGTTCTCTTGATCTTTTGAAACTGATCAGCAAATAAATCTAACTTGTCAATACAATAGTGTGTCTGGTTTATATTATTGAAAGTTAAAGAACAAGTAGATATGATGATATTTCAAGAAGTGTACTACACAAGATGTTGTGCTATTCAAGGCAATGGAAAAAAATGAAGCCTTATGATGCAAAAGAACTTAAAGTATATAGAAGAAATAAAAGAGAAAAAATTAGTCAATCACAAGTCTTAATTTGGTGGGACGAAGATTGAGAATTGAGTTGACAACAAAAGATAAGAGCTGAAATTTAAATTATGTTAGGATTTCTTATTAGATAGGAAGCAGTAGTAAGTTAAATATGATATTCTATTTTACATATGTTATCCTAGTTGTTTAGGACTTATAGAATTTTTATTAGAATAGGATTTAAATTTGTTAGAAATTCTTTCCTACTAAAATAAGGAAGACTCTCTCTATATATATGTGTGTATTCAACTCTTCATCAATAATAAGCAATCTTGAATTCTTCTACAAACTTGAGTTTTTTACTAGAAGGTGTGATGAGTGATTCTTAGACCCTAGGAGTGATTCCTAGTTTCCTACTTTCCATTCTTTGTGCTCTTTACTAAATTTAGCAAACCTAACCTACATTCTAGCTATCTCAAACCTATATTCTAGCCATATTAAACCATAAAATCATAAGCCTAAATTTTCAACAATCAAACCTTAAATTTTCAGCTATAAAATCTGAAATTTCAGCATTCCTAGCAAAAATTCGAACTTGAAACTTGATATTCCAGCAGCCTAATATCAGTCATATTTCTCAATTTTGTGCTTTTAGCTACTAGTTAATAATTCTTCTATTTGTCCTACATCACCTTGTTTTGGGAAAACAACTTCAATTGATCCACTCATAAAGAAGTCTCTGGAAAAGTTGAAAACAAATTGAAGAGTTTGTCTTTTTCGTCACAATATTACAGATTAAAATTACCTTTAATACAGCACCCAGTATTGCGTGAGTATAATCAATATCGACCTTTGAATAAAGATTGAGGCCATCTCTCCAGATTCCACGCTTTTCATTTATACGGAGGACGATAAACAGATCACCAGCAACCCCTCTGTCAGATAAATGAATACAGGAAAGAAATTTGTGACCTTTTCTGCTAACATATGGGCTTCCCTTGCATTCCGGCAATCAAATCATAGTAAATGTAAACAATTTGTGGATTGCAAGTACATATTTCAAACATGCACAGCTGACAATAATCTCGATTTTATCTCATCGTAGGTAGTTAAAGTGAAAGAAACCCCATATTGGGAGTACACCCTTAGGATCCACATCAATTATACTTCAAATAGCATAATCATGAATCAAACAAAACCTTCAAAGATCTAACCACATGCAAAAGAGATTTCTGAGAGCAACCAACACTGGTGATAAAAAGCTTTATTTATTTCTTTTTTAACTGCCTCCAATAAAAAAATTCCTATCAAACTATGGATAGATAGGATATACCAGCAGCACTGGAATTTACAAAAAGGTTGGATAAACCACACAGATTCCAAAGAAAGCAGTAGAAAAATAGAGCAATGATACAGCATAATCAAACCCAAACTTTTTCTTTCTAGAGATAAAACCTTAGGATTTTTATTACACAGATATTTTAACCTGCAAATACAAGAGCCACATAAACTAGGATACAATGTGCTAGAAAGCATTTAGTGTTAATAAAAATGGGAAAGATATTCAACCTTTCAAACAAGGCTGTCTTCTAAGCAAAGAATATAAAGGCAATTACAATCGAAATATACAGCGGCAAACAATTTATCTACGCTTTGTAGGCTTCATATTCTCTCAATTAAAAGTGCTGTTTAAGTCACAGAAGATAATAAAAAACAACACCACTTCAAAGATCAATGGGAAAAATCTATCTGTACGGTATATTCAGATGCAAAAATGTTAATCATTCCCACCTTTTCTTGTCGAAATTACCCTCCCCTTGAATTTGCATAGTTGCTCCATTATCCACACCAGCAGGGATGACCACTTTCATACTTCTTTTGGACCTTACTTTGCCATTGCCTCCACAACTTCGACAGTGATCAGTGATTATCTTGCCAACTCCATTACATTTTAAGCATGTAGACACCTATATAATCCACAGTATCATCTATAAAATATTTTAAAGTTTCAATATAGCGTTGCTAGAGCAAATAATACACAGCATACATAGAGAATTGTCATGAATGGAAGGAAATACCAAAATACATACAGCGGGAAGAAGTTTTAGAGGAAAGCATTTAACAAAGTTAAACTGTGTCTAGCTTATGGCTTGAGATAACATCGATGGAGTCAAAAACAAAAGATTCCGACTTCCTTATGCAGATAATTTGTGAACCTTTCTGTGGCAATTTCTTTCAGTTTTTCTGCTGTTAGATCTTTATCATCAATTTCCCACTTTCCACTAGATAAGGGAAATGAAGAAGTTAGAGGATACACGACACAAGTCTATTATCAACTCTTTGTCCTTACCCGGTGGCACTCTCTTTTCAGATTCGGGGTTCAGCTCTTGAAGAAGTTGAATATCCATAAGCACTTGCCTTTCCCTATAAGATGCCAATCCACTCAATCTAAAGACTTGTTTTTTGATAAAGTTTTATGTAAGAGGTGGACTAGAAGAATATTACCTGCCCTTTCATTTTTATGAAACCCACTCAAGAATCTGATATTTTGGGAGGAGACTACAAACTGGAAAAACAGTTGGTTCCAGCCAAAGTTTGATCTCATGCTGGATTAGTCTCCAAGACAACCATTTCCATCTCTTCTTAGCATCTTGTATGAAGGCTTCAATCCATGTATTTTCCTATTTCTAAATGTTAATGTCTCAGTATATTTGCTTAAGTTGCTTTGGAAATTAGCTATAGACCGCTGTTTATAGTCTTTAGTGCTGTGATGATCTCTACCAAGCCTTTCTAATAACTGATTTACGCTTTTAGCTCTTCCCCCAAAACTTGTTGACTATAGCTACTTGGTTGAATCGTTGGTCAGATAACTAGACACGGGAATTTTGGAACTGATAGTGCTTGCCACTAGGTAGTTGTTATTTAAATTATAGGCTTTCGACTTTTAGAAGATATCCTCAATTCTTTTCTTTAGTCTTCTTTAATTACTCATCAGGCCAACTTTGTTGTTGAAGTTTTAGATTTGCTTCTTTAGCTCCAAATTCATTTATTGTTCTCATGTGCTGCTTTTTTTTTTCCTGAAGTCTTGTACATGCACAACAAAAAGAAAGAAAGAACATTGTGTACAGAAGAATAAATTTGGTTTGGGGGGGAGGGTTGTTATGTTCAACATCCAAATTATATTTCAGAATCAGACTGAAGATAAAATAATTATTTGAGCTTCTTTCTTGCTTAAACCTCTCTGTGAAGTCCACATTATGCTATCAAATAACTAAAGAAGAAAACATAGCATTCAAGAAACCCAAATAACATCCATCCAGATAAATGATACATGCATAATAGACTAAAGTATATCCCCTACACATCCTCAAAGGATCAACACAAAAAGGATAAAAGAATTCAGAATGAACGTAGTAAATCCATCAAGTATGTCAAATTACCTGTGATATCATTCCAAATGGTGTTCTTTGAGTTCTCATTACCCCTCCTTTACCACCACAATCAGCACATAATTTTATGCAACGACTAGATTTTGCACCAGTTCCACTGCAGTTATCACACGTCTCAAAAGAGGAAAATTCAATCTCTCTCTTTGCTCCAAAAACTGATTCTTCAAAGCTCAAATATAGTTCATGCCTGAGTCATTGAGAAACCAAAAATTCTAATTTTCCAATTAGAAAACTACATAATTGCAAGACACATGATAAGGGAGAAAAATGTAAAGATCTGCTACATCAATCTGATAAAGTGCATGACAATATAGCGTGTACCTCTATTATTTAAAGGAATAATGGAAGAGGTCATGTCAATTGAGTCAGGTGCTATTTCAAAAATAATAATAAGTGGTCTATCTATCAACTTCATCTAATAGAAACTCTAATACAATGGCAAGTTCCAGACTTGGCATAGGTAAGCCAAAAACCCAAGTCCAGGTGTACAAATTTCTATTAGAACTTCAAGTTTTCCAATCACCCTTCCATGTCTCATGTTACATCGTTACATGAAGGTGCAACTAGCAATGTGTGTGTGTGTTTATATGATGTCTCACGTCACATCATTACATGAGGGTGCAAAAGCATGTGAAAGAATTTTGTCAGATGTTTTAAGGATACAAAAAATAGTGTTTCAAATACAACTAATATATATATGTATGGATGTATAAAAGCACAATATTTCATGCATCTAGGGATGAAGCTAAACAAGTAGCTCAACTTAGGAGAGGGTTAACTCTAAACTATAGTGGATATATCAAAAATATAGTATATTGACATGCTTTTCTTTACCCAAGTTCATCCAAACTAATCAAAGAAATACAAACAGTCTAGGTAAGTTAAAATAAATTTTGAAAGCAAGCTCATGATTGTTACCGAATATCAAGATCATGATTTCTCATATTTCTCAAGTTGAAATTAATATTGCCTTCTTCATTTCTTCCTCCAAAGAATCCATCAGTACCGCCAAAAAATGCATTATATATTTCAAAAGGATCCACCTGAAATGTTAACATTATAATTGGAATTGGGAATTGAGAATAATCACTGATGTTTGTTGACAATGAAATGAAACTTGATTCTCTAGGCCCATATATTTCAACCAGCTCTTTTTTTTTCAGAAAGAAAAAGAAAAAAAAAAAGAGAGAGCCCTCACTTAATGACCATTTGACCCAATTAACTTCATATTAATGAGCGTCTTAGTATGGTAAATAGGAAATTTCTACACAAGCACACGGTTGAGAGCATAAAGTTGATGTAAGATCTTACACCCAGTGGTCCACTACCGGACTCATCATACTCTCCCTGCAGGCCCCCCTCACCAAAGCGATCATATAAAGATCTCTTCTCGTCATCTGATAGCACCTACACTAAAACTTGATCAACATATGGAAGTAATAGAAACAAAGAACTAGAAGGTGATTGTGTAAAGAACCACGGTTAAATGACGTGCCAATAAATACTTCACGCCTAATTTCTTATTAGTTAAACGGAGGTTTGATATTATTATTCAGGAGGTATCTGTTACTATATTGGAATAATTTAGGTAACAATCTTATTTCAGAATATCAGTGAGAATGAGAGTATATATTACGGTCATTATCCAAGTTAAAAACAATTCTGTCTATTGTCTCTTCTTCTCTCCTAAAGGAAACATATTCTCTTTTACAAGAAATCACAGATGATCCACAGCTTTCTGTTTCTATTTTTTATTTTTTACCTCATATGCTGCACTTATTTCTTTAAACTTGTCTTCTGCGCCAGGGCCCTTGTTAAGGTCAGGATGGTACTGTTGAGAAAGGATATAAGATATGAAGAATCAATCACATTCCAAATGTATTCTCAATAAAACCCAAAAGACGAACCTTACGAGCGAGCTTTCTGTAGGATGATTTGATTTCCTGCAAAGTGGCGTTCCTACTAACATTTAGAGTAGAATAGTAATCATTTGCAGATGCAGCAGCTTTAATAACACCGTCAAAACGACGTTTTCGTTTCCCATAGTTGGAAATGCTCAGAAACCCACCATTTGTTGCCAGAAAATTGGAACTTGTAGAGCCAAAATCCGAGGAGCTTCTAGCACCATGAATTTGGCGTTCTTTAGCGGAGTCTAGGATTGGAAGCAAACAGACTGTTGGGGTTAGACTGATAATTGGCATCTGTCGGGGGAGACCGGGAGACAGTGTAGGGCTTTGTTACAGAAGCCGGAGTCGAGGATGTAGTGAAGGGTTTAAAGTGGGGCATTGGTCACCTGCAAAAATTCTTGTCCTTTTCTGTTTTGTGGTTGTTTTTAAATTATTACTGCATGAAAAATATTTTAGAATTACATGTGATTTACTTTCAAAATTAAAAATACTCGCATTAATAGATTTTTACTACAAACGGGAGTTTGCATTTCTAAACATCTCTCGCTCGAAGCTGCGAGTCGTTGAAAATATTCACGTGTGTTGTCCCACATTGGAAGGGGAAATTAGATGATGGTTGCATTTCAAAGTTAGTGTTACTGCATGAATTGTGGTGAACTACTTTTTACTTTGATATTTTAATGTCTTGATAAAATTTTGATTTAAAAAATTAATGTATGAAATCATTTATGTTTGATTTTTGGTTTATGATATGGCTAAGGAGGGTTGGCTGTAATTTAGTGAGTTTTTTTGAAAGATAAAGTAATTAATTAAATTCAATGGGAAGTGAAGTACAAGGTAGGAGAGCAATATTCTATACCCTAAATAAAAGTACCTTAAAAAGCAAGGAAACATATTAAATAACAACCCAAGCTAGCTATTACATATAAGAGAATTGTTTCTTTAAACGTAAAACAATCAATAGGAGAAAGTTTGTGAAAGGTTAACAAAGCATAGTCACTTGCATTGTTTCCAATAAACCCGAAGAACGTATTAGGGAGGGGCAACAACTATTATCAACTTCATGCACAATAAGTTGCTCCCATATTCATGAAATTAGGTTTATCTTCACTGTGTTTACTATTCTAGATGACATAAATTATGAAACCTAATATGATTATTTTGTAAGTTTTATTCCTAAGATGGTTACTAGGTCTATATAAAGCAAATCTATCAAGAACTTCCTGATATTTTAAGCTAATGGCACTTTAAAGGCATTTTGTTTAGATAGTGTTCCAAATGTCCTTGGAGAATTGATAAGAAAAGAATAATTGGTTTTGTGATTTAGGAGCATTAGTTCATAATGTGCACATATTAAGACTATTGAGGAAGTTGAGCTTATC
>JANQBM010000007.1:11974715-11987447 GCA_025594535.1 Erythroxylum domingense
CTACATACCTGCGTCATGATTGTTGTTGTTGTTGTATCTCCAAACTAAGGGAATAACCAAAAATTGGAAATAATAGGAATAACAATAATAATACTTAATAAAATTTTTACTCAAATATGGAGTTTGAAGAGATTCATACGTAACCTTACTTCCACGAAGGAAACTTAGCTCTAATTTGTACTCGTCTATTTATATTTGCAGACAGGAGTTTGGATCATAGAGGACACCACTTGCACTGCACCTGACTCGCAGCGTACGGCGCTAGAGCCTACAGCATCTATTATGATTTTATTTTGTAGGAAAAGGTAAAAAAGCTTAAATCTCCTCGACCAATGGACGGCCATCACCACCAACAATGGTGGCCACTTCCCACTCACGCGCCGCCCCCCCAGGCCAACGTTTGCTCTGTTTGCTCTATTGCGCACTTCCCCTTCTGCCCACCTCCCTACCTGTATCCTCCGTACAACCACAACCATAGTTTCAATCCACCATCGGAACACCCCAGACCGCAACCTTGTTTCTCCAGCCCGTTTCCGGAAACCCCTAATTTTGGTTATACGGGAGGATTTGGGCAGTCAATTTACGATTATAACAATAACGGCGATAGTTCGAGTCATAACGGTTATGTTGGGGAAGTTGAACGTTATCGGAACTACAAGAGGCCTAGGATTGATGAGATTCCGCACCAACCCATGGTTTTATCCGATGATGAACGCAGATTGAAGCTGATTCGCGATCATGGCGCAGCACAAAGTGGTCGCGCAGCACAAAGTGGTCGTGATGTTGGTACTAGGATAAATGGCGATATGTACAGTCCATTTCAACTGGACGTTGCAGGCGAATCGCAGAGCATATGTTACGGGAACCAGCTGAACGAGCCGTTTCAGTGGCGAAATCATCAACATTCGCAATCATATTCAGTTAACCAATTTCCAAGATCTCAATTTGAATCCCCTGGCCGGTTTTTGGATGCGAGACAACCACCTGCTGCTCCTCCTCCTATTCCTGTTTCGCCGCCGCCACTGCCGCCTCCTCCTCCACCTCCAATAGAACCCTCGGTGCAGCCTCAGTCGGAGTTCAAGGGCTACTCTTCGCCGCCAAAATCATCGTTTTCTTTGTTTCCTGTTCGAATCAGCTCAACAGCAAGCAATCCTTATTTGCATAGTAACCCACATCAGGATTCCTTATCTGGGGTAATGCTTTGTGATGTGATTAATTGGAATATATTAATGTCTATGGGTTTGTTATACATTCTTCACCTGAAATTTTGAAGGAATGGCAGATCCCCTCAATGCAGTATCTTGGGGAGGGCCAAACTAATTTGTCAAAGCAATTTTCGCCGGATAAGCATGACATTGTTACTGCTTCCCGCCTCTTTAAGTTGCCTCATCGAGCCACACGTCCTAATCACATAGTGATCATCCTCCGGGGTCTGCCAGGTAATGTGCGTTGCTCCTTTATTTGTTTGAGGTTTGGACTGCAAAATTAATCTGGAGATGTGTAGGAATTTCATCTTAATTTGAAGTTAAGGAATCATGAGATTAATTATTCAAGAGTTTAAGATTTTAAGTTAGGTTGTTATGGAAAGTCATTTCAGTTGTTTTTATATTTGAATTAGTTTACAATAGTCATTTTGCTTTTAGAAGCTTACAAGTTCTTAGGTAGCTGAAAGCTGGTTCATGAGAAGTAATCATGTGAGAAGCTGATATGGTGCAAAGATGGTAATGTGGTTGATATTTGGCTTTTGTAATCACACATCATTTGTCATTCTTTCAGGTAGTGGTAAGAGCTACTTAGCAAAAATGATGCGTGATCTTGAAATTGAAAATGGTGGCAGCGCCCCTCGAATTCATTCTATGGATGATTATTTCATGACTGAAGTTGAAAAGGTTTGTAAGTTTTGATAAGGTTCATTGTATTTACTTTTTGCTATACTGACAAGTGTACATAAAAAGGTTGAGGAAAGTGATGCTTCAAAGTCATCAGGCTCAATCAGAGGCAAGAAACCAACAAAGAAGACAGTCATGGAGTATTGTTATGAGCCTGAAATGGAGGAGGTAAAGCCTATAACTAGTTTTGCTACCCTCAAGAAATTGTAAACAAAGACACTTATCCGAATCCAGCTAGATATGAATACCAATTTCTACATTATGTAAACACCTCGGAGCATCAAAACATGATCTCTTTGTATAGCATTCTCCAAACATTGAATTTGTTGCACCTATGCAACAGGCTTATCGGGATAGCATGTTGAAAGCTTTCAAGAAGACCCTTGAGGAGGGAGCCTTTACACTTGTGATTGGTATGGAAGTTTTTATTTGGAATGACTGTGTCACACATTAACTTCCTTGTACTTGATCTGTTTGATATAAGTTTAGTTGTTTCATTATGTTAGTCACCTCTAGGATATTGGGAGCCCTTGACATGATAAGTTTCTTTGACCTGAAGTAAGACTTGCATTTACGCTTATGGTTTTGAATCTGCCTTGTGACATGCTTCTTTTGATTTGGTTATATTGGGGCAGTACTCAACTCTGTTGAGCTAGATTCTTGATGATGCTAGTTGTACTGTGAAGTCAAGTACCACGTCCTTAAACTGTGGGCTTGGATCAATTCAACTGAAAAAAATGAAATATCTCCATTAAACTTTGCCAGGATTCTCTTATTCTTATCAAGAAGATTTCCCTTCATAGATTTAAAAAACGATCAAAGGTTCTAGGTGTAGTCTCGTGTTAAGCCATTCGCCCATTCACCTAGTTGATGTCGTCTAATGATAGATTTAGTGGTGATGCAGTGCTTCTGCACTGCTTTCATTTTCACTAACAACAGATGCAGTTATGTTCGACAATTGACCCTTTTGTGCTGGTATGTTGCCTCGTCTTAGTGGATGACCGCAATCTGCGGGTAGCTGATTTTGCTCAGTTTTGGGCTATTGGAAAGGTATACCCTCACATCTTTCTCTAAGAACATGTGTGAGTATGTGTTCTCATTTTCCATTTTCCTAGGAATATGCTGGTGTCTGCGGGTCCTTCTGTCCACCACGTAGTTCTCTCTGTTGTGTAAACAATATGATGGGGCCTTTTTGTTCTTATCTCTTTCTTTTTCATTTTTGTTGGGCTGGGTTGTGAAGTTATGGCTAGGGGCATTACGGTTTATCATCTTGGTATTTGTCAATACCTTTTAACGTATCATTCAAAACTTCTTTTTTGCTAATTATTGTGTTATAGGATCTTTTCTTTTTCTCTCTTTTATTCAGTTCTTCGGAATTTGAGCTTTGTTGATGTGATTAAATTAAGCTTTCAGATGGAACATCATCCAGCTTCATCTCTCTGTCTTTGTTCCCCTTAAATGATGCTATTTGTAGTGCTTTTTTCCTTGTAGGCTGTAGTTATATCTTTATGTCTGCTTTTAAGTCCTTACTTCTTGTGGCTTTCTTGTCAAACCATCTTTGCTAGATTTGAAATAGGGGACATTGATTAATCATATTGATGTTGTCAAATGTCTTGCAATGAAATAGATAATGTTGATAATTACTGTTGCTAATTAATTTTTCTATAATTGTTAGACATACTAGGACTGTTGTCTGGTGGTGGAATGATATGATTACTAGATTTTGTGCTTTTCGATGAGCTGTAAAATTACAGGAGGATCATTTTGTTATCTAAATTGTTGTTGATATGGTGTCTCATGTCATTATGATATCTGATTTTGTTAAGCATGTGTTTTACATCTTTTTTTCCAGACTATGAAAATTTGCTTACTAATGTATCATGTTCCTAGATGGTAAAAGAGGATCCATTTGATTGTTGTCTCTTGCACTTGAGTTTGTTTCTTCTGAACCTCTGGGCTGTTTCACAATTTTTTTTAGAACCAGTTTTTTTCATAAGATGTGATGAACTATTTATTTAATCTACCATGTCGGTGGTTTCAAGTCTTCTAAGAAACTATCCATGGCATATTCAAACAACATGTTCAGATGATGTTCAAACAACATATTCAAACAACATGTTCAAACAACAACAACAACAACAACATCACTCAGTAGAAATCACATTCTAAGAAACTATCCATGGCATGTTCAGATGGTGTAAATTAATCTTTAAGAGATTGTACTACCATTAATCATTCAAGTGATATTCAATAACAGTAGTTATCCTAAAGCTTATGGTTGGTTGTCCTTTTGTGGATAATATGTCCAAATTTCATTTTGCATGGCATGCCTCTGTGCTGCTATTTTGTTGAGCCTGGAAAATAATGTGATTTTACTCATCTTTAGTTTATATCCATAAGCGAGCTCCTTTTCGTGGCATGCTTAGTTTTGTCCCGTGTTCTGAAAATGCAAGTATCTTTTGGTTTCAGATAATAATCGATATCCTAGAAATATTAGCTTATTGTCTCCATCTAGAAACTATTATTATTATTATTTTTGGATGTCACCTTTTTCTGTTGGTAATGATGATGAAGATTTATGAATATTTTAGTTACTCCCTGAGGATTTACTAATTATTTGTTACACCCTGTTAAATGCACTTAAATTGCTTTCTAATTGATCCTTATTTTCCTTTTCAGAGATCAGGCTATGAAGTTTACATATCTGAAGCTTCATACAAGGACCCTGCGGTGAGTATGCATGATTCAGACTCCTCATACTATAATTTCAGATTGGTTTGTCTTTTTTGTTAGGTATCCTCTTGATAATTAAATAAACTTGAGGAAGAGACAATAGTAAAGAAAAATAGTAACACCTATTTGCCTTGTGTTGAGCATGCATTATCAAAAAGCTTCACACCATAATCTTAGATGTGGTCTTATTATGTTTTGTTACATTCCTTTTGATAAGGAAATGAATAACTTGATGGCATAGCAATTCTAGAAGCAAAAATAACAACGGTGAGAAATCTCATCCCCAATATCACCAGATGGTGCTGATATCACCACTAACTTGAATTTCCTTCGGCAACATGCTACGTGGACAGAACTATGCATTTGATAATCTTTGATATTGAACAGTAGTCCTTGTGGAAAATTAGCTTGCATTTTGTATAAATAAGGATGTAATCCTCACATTAACTATTCTAAAAAATGGTGATTACCCTCTGAATTTTCAGGGCTGTGCAGCTAGAAATGTACATGGTTTTACCCTGGACGAAATACAAAATATGGCTGACCAGTGGGAAGAAGCTCCATCATTATACTTGCAGCTTGATGTCAGGGTTTGTCCTGAATTCTCATTTAAACTTTGGGTTAAAAGGAGCAATTTTAGGCCAAGAAAGAAGTAAAATGTTTAAACCTCATCGAACTTAAACCTTAGCACCTTAGTTCTTTAGTGTTTTGAAATTCAAGAAACTCAGGGATTCTACTTACTAATTTGCTCTTTTCATGCATGGCCTGATTCTGTATTGACTTGACAGTCATTATTCAATGGTGATGACCTGAAGGAAAGTGGCATTCAGGAGGTAATAAATTGATTCTTGCATGGAAATCCTTTTATTGAAATTGGCTTCGCTTTCAGTCACTTTTGGATATTTATGCACTGTCTTAGCTATCTTCATTCATTTTGTTTGGGTACCACCTAGTGATGATCAGTTCTAAGGTCAGTAACATGATGCTTTGGGGATCAATGTTGTAAACTATTCTCTTCGTAGTGGTAGTTGCAGAAAAACTTGAAGATCAAAAGCCCCATAAGAAAGAACCTATTAGAAATATTTGCTACATCTTTTCTTCTCTATTTTCCTTTTATATGAGAGGTTTTGAACGTACTTAAAATTACAACATTTCTAAAGCCAGCATGAGCATTATGAGTTTGTACTTTTTTCTTGATGGTGATTAACATTTCATTTGTTGCTACCTCTTGCCTAGGAATGATTGGTGTTTAGAAACTTATATAACTTCTGATTTATATCACAATGGGATTCATCAAATTGTATCATTTCCGTCAATTACTTACTCTAATTTGGCTAATCCTGTCCATTAATTACTTGGAAATCTTCTTGTTGTTTCTTTCAGTTGATTTGACTTCATTTCTCTTGTCAAAATGGCAGGTTGATATGGACACCGAAGATGGAATCTCAGACAACAATGTCTCTAGTTTGCAGGAAATAAAGCCTGAGAAGGCTATAGTTTCTCCTGAAAAAGATGATGCACATTATGGTATGTATTAGATATCTGCATTTCCCTGCTTCCATGCAGTAATTAAAACGAATTGATGTTAAGTTCATTTTGTTTTCTTGCATGTATGAACATCAATGGTCATTTTTTGCATGCATGATCAAATTGAAAAAAGATTGTGTTATTGTCAGCAAAAGATTGTGATGGAATTGTATCGCTGATCATTTATTGGAAGATTATAAATTTTGGCCCAGTCCTTGGGAGGAAAGGTGCCTTCAGAATATACTTTGATGATTCACAGTACCAGGAATGAATTTAAGGAAGTTCTCACCACGGTTGTTGTTGCAACTCAAATATATTATTGCTTGCTTTCAAACACTCCTATAATGAATCATTAGAGATATTGTCTCTGGAATTTGTTCCATATAGGCTTTTAATATCTGCCTTATGCACTTAGCTTTTTCACAATCATGTAGTGGCCTACAATGTGTTCTATAGTGGCCTTGTCCATGAACTTCTCAACTAATCTAGTTAGGATCTCAGGAATATGCTTAATTTTCTTCTACTTCTCCAACATCTTCTTACTTTCCTGACTCTTTGGTGGAAGGGAAGTAACTTATTTTTTGCCGTAAATGAGCCCATGAACTCCTTTTAGTCAGTAACAGCCACAGTGACGAAAATCATAGTTCAGCTTTCCAGTCTGTACTTGAACCATCAACTTAATTCTTATTGCCTACTGGTTATGTTTTTTAAAATTCTCCTGAGAATATGTAACTGTAGTCCAATATATTTAGATCCTCATATTTAGTTTATTTTAGTTGCTTCTGAAGGTGAGAAAATATGGGGCACAGAAGCTGAGCAACATAGAGATCAAGTGAAAGACTTGGGTAAAAGCAAATGGTCAGATGATGTAGATGAAGATGACATTAAAAGGTCCAGAACTCTGACTCATGGTTTAAATGCCCTTTCTGGGTTGTTTCAAGTTTATAGGAAGCAGGGAAAATCAGTTCGTTGGAGTGACCAGGTAACTGTTACTGTGGTGCTCTTGTTTTGTAATGTTAAAGAGTTATCTTTATCCTTTACCAGCTAATTGCTTTCTGTTTAACGATATCGGAACGTAACTTGAAGGTTGGAGATACTGGATTCTCTATAGGTGCAGTAAAGAAGACAAATGTGCTCTCTTTGGTCATTGGACCAGGAGCTGGATACAACTTGGTAAATTATGCAACTATCCTATGAACATTTTGGTTTAATTATTTGGATCTTTCTGGGAGGTTTGTGTTGAACTGCAGTCCATCATAACGTTGTAGTATTTTTACCTGCAGCAGAAATCACTTTTTGTACTAGGCATGCTATTTTCTGACGGGATCTTGCTTCCTTTTACTTCTCAAATTTTTAATTACAAAAAGTAGGTTGACGAGTTTTCATCGTGAACAACAGATGTTAATATTCATGCACACACATAAAGCACACAAACATAATATAAGCAATGTGAACATCTCTACCTAGTGCTTTTCTGGAATCGAAATTTTTTATGTATTAAGCATGGTTGCTACATTGGCAGAAGTCCAACCCTTTACTAGAAGAAGAGAGCAAAAAGTTGGCCCAAAGCGTTGGCAGGTCAAGCATGCAGAGCATTTTCCAGGAGCAATTGCGTGCAGAGCGTGAGTCTTTTAAAGCCGTTTTCGATGGAAGGAAACAACGGATTGGACTTGATTTGGACGAGGAATAACCTTTGTATTTAGAGGTAGGTCACAATATTCTCTGGAGTAGTATTGGGACAGAATCTTCCACACTATATAGTATTCTTTATAGGGTTCTTGTTGTATGTAGCAAATTGAGCCCCCCCATCCTTTAGTTTTTGATATGTACTAATATCCATTAAATTGGCAGAGAAATAAGACGATATTTTCTGAAGAGGCGATTGCTTCATGTTTACTCTAGCTCATTGCACTATCTCTACTAAATTCCCTTGCATTCTTTTGGATATGAAATATATATTTTTTTATAGGTTTCCATATATCCACAGCAGCCCCTTATCGAGCTGCGTGAAATCATTTCAAGCTTTAATATTTATCAAACTGAACAACCAATCTTCACTTTCATGTTAACAATCTATTTAGATCAATTATAGCTCCACCTTTCTACTTGTCATTCGTGTAACTTTCAAACAAAATCTTACATTTGAAGGGCTATACCAACTATCTTTAATTTTCTATGACATCTTAGTACTCTTTAACGAAAATCGTCACATTATGCAGCTCTTAAGTTTTCCACCGTTGGCAGTGCAACCCAACTCTATTATTTATTCCTTTCTTATACTTCCGTAGAAACTTAGGCAACTCTGTTTATTGAAATGTAGTCATTTTTGCTTTATCAACTACATCAAGCTCTTATAATTTGATTGCACTATGAAGTGTCTACCTGCTAAGTAACAAGTATGTTGCTTTGCCATGATTAAAGCCACCAACCATTTCTCATATGTTAAAAAGCCAATATATTTAAGAGAGAGTGACTTGTTGAGAAATGTTGCTCATTCATCAATATTGCACCAATTCTCAGTCCACAAACATTTGTCTTAACTATAAATTCTTTTGAAAAATAAAGGAGAGCCAATTGATGAGTTGAAGCTTCTTTCAATTCAACAAAAGCCCGCTCAACTTGTTTATTCTTTCTAAAGTTATCCTTCCGTAGCAACATTTTATATAACCAAAACTTTTGATGAACATCTCATATAATACCGTATTAATCCCCAAAACCCTTTCAATAGTTTCAAGTTTGTAGAAACTTATCACTTTGATGACTGCTTCCACTATCTTAGAATCAGTAGAAACTCCCTAAATATCAATTGCTTGACCCAAACACTCTATCCTATTTCTTGTAAAGACACTCCTAACTTTGGCATATAAAGAATGACACCTTAACACTTGCAACACTTCCGTTACATGCTTCAAGAGTAGCTATACACCAAAATATCATTGAAAAAATATCAACAATGATTTCCTTAGGTAAGCATGAAATATGGAAGCCACTAAACTCTTAAAAGCAGCTAGTACATTTGTTAGGCTAAAAGGTACAGCACAAGTTACAAATTTTGTTTTATGAATTTCATCCTTATTCTTTCTAATATGATGACAACCACCTAGTGAATCCCATTCAAAGTACCACCTCAATCTACCTAATTCATCCAATAACTCCTTAATTAATGGTACAAGAAATTCATCTTTCACCGTGATTTTATGATTTATAATCCATACAAAACCTCCAAATGTTGTCCTTTTTTTCTCACCAACATCACTAAAGATAAAAATGGACTCATATTGTGTTGTATGATTTCTTGTATCAATATTTACTGCATTATTTCATCTAGTACATCCTTTTGTAACCTTGAATACCTATAAGGTCTCAAATTAATAGCCATAAATCCATCCTTCAAGATAATCATATAATCATGCAATCTTTTGAGAGGCAATCCCTTAGGTTTAACATGTATTCTCAAATCCTTGATTAATTGTTAAGCCCTCTAATCTCAATCTTCTTGATCCTTCTTATCTATAAGGGATTCGTCTAAATATTGTTAACATTTAGGAGAACATCCTCAATCTATTAATGCATCATTTTTCATAAAAACCACTCATAATTAAACTTTGCTTTCTTTAGTACCTCATGTTTTTTTTCTTTTTGTATCACTGTGACACCCCTTTTTAAACCACTACATAATTCCTACCATTTACCTTGCCATTTTAATCTCATGATTTAATTTCTATAATTGTTGATGACATAATTTAATGATGATAACTATTGCACTTAAAAGACCATGCCCACTTTGCCAATGTCAATATCTAGTGCATCAATTGTGAAATATGCCCACTTATAGAACAATAAAAGTTCTTGCAAACCGTCTAACATTTCTTCTTTAATCCACCTCCAATGGTTATCAACATTGGTTCAATTTCCTCTACCTCTTTGGCCTTTTTAGCATAGCTTTATTGTTAATAAAGTTGTATGTGTTGCCTTAATCTATGAATACCTCTAATGACGTTATATTCCAATTCTTAATTACCTTTAACTGATGATATTCCAGTTCAGTCAATCCTAATATTGCTTAAAGTAAAATAATGCCTTATTTCTAACACTTTTTTGGTTCTTCCTCCTCTTCTCTTTCTTTATTTTCATCTGCTACACACATATAACTTGCTTCCTGTTGCATTTATGGTCTAGTAGAAATTTTTAATCACACCAAACATAGAGACCTGAATATCTGATTCCTTACTATTTTGCTGTTCTTGTGGATCTCTCTTTTCCATATTTCTTCATCCTACTTGAAGATGACATTGATAGCACTCCTCAGTTATCTTTCTAACCAGTAACTATTATATTAACTATACCCCCATTTTTGGGTTTATATGCCTACTTGTTGATACTCGATTAACTATAATAGTGTGAAGACCCCATTCTTATTTCTTAGTAAGATCACATACTTGATATAAATTTTATTATTCAAAAAATAACTATCAAAATCCTAAAATTATCCTAAAATACTATATCAAAAAAGATAGTTATAAGGATAAAAATAAACTCAAAAATAAAAGAAATAAAAACTACCTAAAAGAAAAAAAAGACTAGATTAATAAAAATAAGGTTTTCCTAGTATTCTAGTCCCTAACAATGGTGCCAAAAACTTGAAAATTATTATTTATAGTTTTAATCGTAAGCGCACAATGCATCTATCACTAGCATTAGCAAATATGGGGTTAATCCCACAAGGATTAGAATTATTAGTACTTATTATCTTTCTATTATCTAGTGTAACAGATTATGGTGGTGATGATTAATGAAATTTAAAATTAAAACAATAATTCAAATAAACCAACACAACTGACTAACTAAAACGAAGATTAAACTTAGAAAATTTAAAAGAAAAAGTGGAACTTGGGCTTCAAATCCCCTTAAGACTTCTTATGTAATCATAATTTCACTAATCAATTTAATTTATAGTTCACTGGATCGTGAAAATTCCTCAATTATACTAATACGTTTCTCAAGATTGTTAACGCCTAATCATTGGTTAATTAACTAAAACCTCTTTCTAGTTAAAATGCCTAAGATTACATTAATCGATTTGTGAATTTTATTATTAATTTTGACCCTAATATAGAAGATTTATGTTGACCTATCTCTAGGTTTGCATGTAACTCCTTTCAATTATGATAGAGCTATTCATATAAAATATTTTCTCCATCTCAATTGCATAAGATCATATATGAAATAATACACTAACAATATTAATTCAAGAATAATTAAGAATACATAGTTGAATCTTATTTTAAGAATACATGGTTGGATATGGCTTCTCTGAGTAGGAAACTGAAAAAGGAGTTTTGTTTGCTAATGCTTTTTTTCCCTATCATAATCATGAGCAAGCAACGAAAGGGCTTTCCTTTGTCCTGGCCTTTAAATATGAGAGAGACAGAAATGCAGCCATTATGCTTGCAAGGAGGTTTGCTTTTAACTGCAATATCACACTTGCTGGGCCAAATGACAGGGCTCCTTTAGGAATTTAAAGAACCTCCATAGAATTGATGAAAACGGTGTAAGTATGTCTTATTTTAATAACCTTAATTAGCTAGCCTCTAGGTCAAACAAATCGAAAGAAAAGTTTGCACCTTTGATGCTTTCTTTGTTCATTTCCGGGAAGACATTTGTTTTCATTTTCCAGGTGTGAGGAAGGATCTTATTTTTTTGAGTTTGGTAATAACCTGGTTTGGCTGAAAGTAAATCAAATCCAAAAATGGGTCTGATAGTACATTGTCGTTATCTCTTGGAGTGGGTTTCTCCAACTCAATACTCTGAATCGATGTAAGGGTACTTAGAAAGGTCGCTTCTTATGGTTTTTTAAGTCAATATTTTGAATTTGGGTACGTAAATTGAAGTGCTAAGGCATGAGGAAGTGAAATTTGAGTTCCAAACTTGTAAAGTGACCAATGCATTTTGCAAATCTCTGGACGTTACTTTGACTTGCAACTTTTGCTTTGTTTGGTTTATGATTATTGTCTTATACTATAGTTCTAAAGGTAACATACTGCTTAGTATTCAAAAGTTGTGGTCTTAGGGCTTGGTGCTTTCATTTCTTCGGTGAGCGATCGGAGTCAGAGGTGGCGTTCTGGTGATATAAACCAGATTTGGGGTTTGATTGTTTTTTTCCTTGTTTGTTTACAAATCGATGTTTGTGTCAGAAAGTTGTGGTCTTAGGCTTACAACGGTCACTTACTCTTTTGGTTGGATTGATTTGTTGTTTGTAATAATATCCGTAGCGTAGTTTCTTGAGCTACTAACACCCTAAGTTTCCCTTCTGCTAATTCCTTTGATGTTTCATTGTGGGGTTTGACCTTGATTTCCGAAAGTGCCATCAAAACCTTAGCTTTCCCTTCTGGTATTTACTCTATCTCCAAGTTTCGTTTGGGATCTTAACCTTAATGTTCTCTTGCTTCGCGAATTCTGGTGATCTTTTCCTGTAGATTGGGTGTAACACCCCACTCTCGCTGAATCCGAACCCGATATCGACAGTGATACTCGGATCCGTGCCCCGCGAGGGTGGCGTGTCACATCACTTAACACATCACTT
>JANQBM010000007.1:12005823-12016642 GCA_025594535.1 Erythroxylum domingense
CATGAGATGTGGTAATTTACCACATCTGGACCCGTTTCTTTGGTCCGACCCGTTCTCTGGAAACGGGATGTTACATTGATGATATTAGAATAACCAAGTTCTTGGATCTATGAACCTAAGTGCAAGTTAGACATATATAAGTGAAATGGTTTGAGTGATTGAATTATGTGATTAAAGAAATATACTCGGAATAGTCAAATTGAGCATGCATTATACATTGCACATATATATATATATATGTGTACATTTGAATGTTTATATGATTGTGCAAATTAGTAATGCGTGTACAATGTGTATTGTATGAAGTTGATACACAAGATTCTGCAAATTAAAAATATGTGTACAATGTGTATTGCATGAAGTGGATACACAGGATTGAACGTCGGCATCCAGACGTTTCAGGATCATAGAAGAAAATGCTAATCTGGAACGTATTGTGAGTCGACCTAAATGGTCTCCTCTTAATTGATTGTTTTGTTTAAGCATCTGTAATGAATTATCATTGATGTGAATGTGAATGTGATAATTCTGGACATAAACACTTCGAGGAGATTGATAAATGTGAATGTATTGAAAGTGTTTTATTGAATGTGAATGAGCAAGGAATAAGTGATTCTCAACATATTTGTTGAATGTCGAACTTAGGTCCGATGATATGTGAAAGTGAATGTGTAAAGTGAAATAAAGTAACTAATTGAACTTATGTGATTTGATATATTCCATTACATGAATGCATGATCAGATAAAGGCAATTATAACCGAAGTAGCCACCAAAAAAGAGCTTAAAGCTTATAAAGTGATTAAGAACCAAAGGCTCACTATGTATAATGAGCCAGGTATTCCTAACAAATACGAGAAAGTTATTAATGAGCCCAGTATTCACAATGAATATAAGACAGTTATTAATGAGCCCAGTATCTACAATAGATATAGGACAGTTACAAGCACTCGGTCACAACAACGTAACAATTGAAAGTGAGTCACATGTGCATTGCATATATGTGAAATGATGTGTATTAAATGAATAATTGAGAGAGTGATATGTATTATTCTAAAACTGAATTGTGAAATGACGTGCAATATATGATGACATGAATTGTCTGTGAATTTGAAATATGAACTGGTTGTGTTATGTAATATGAGTGAGCCATTGAGAATGGTCCGCCCACTAAGTTCACAAAACTTATCAAAATTGCAATGTTGTCTTCCAGGTTCAGAGGAGATACCCAGTTAGACCAACTGATGTCTAACCACTGCATTCGGATAAGAGATTGAGGTCGGGATCAGTTGACGTATGCATATGTTTTCTGTTATTTTAGTATCAAACATTGTACTCCCCGAGGGTTATTTATTGTACAAATAAATTATGTTTGTAATAACAGTTTCGATTAAACAAGTTGTGTATTCGTAATAGGCCCAGATGATTACTATAATTTATGATGATGTGTTTATTATTTGTGTTAATTGTGATTGAAATTGTTATGAATAAAGTGGGCCATAAATGATTATTGGTTTTTTTGAAATATGCGTTTGATGTTCAAAAAAAATGTTGCAATAAGTATGTTTGATTAACTGTTCTAGCATGCCACCTTTGTAAAGTATGTTCTCGAATATCGACAATATGTTCGAGAATATGCCCTATAAGAGTGGGGTGCTACACCATCAAACTAAAATTATAAAGATAACTAAATTGCTAATGAAAATCCTACAAACTACTTAACAACAAAAAAACTAATTGATGGGTTGCCTCTATTAAGCAAGTTTAATATCTAATAAAACTCCCAATACCCGCAAGTATATGGATTGTAACTTGTAATATCAAAAGATGTCGATCCCACAAGAAATTAGCTAAAACAAATTCAACCTAGCTTTGTTTCGGGTAATAAAATATGATATGAGTGAAAATAATAACGGAAATTAAAGCAATTAAATAAAATCAAGCAAATAACAAATAATAAGTGAGCTACCAATTCAATGTAAGGTTGATCAAAGATAATGCTTAGGATTTATTCTTTCATTATTTTGTTCCCTCAACTCTAATTGATTCAATTATGTGTTGATCCTAGATTTCCTATGGGATTGGTTACTCTCTCTTAAGACCTAGCCAATTAACCCTAATTGATTAATCATAATTAACTTTTAAAATTCCAAATTTTGCAACTCTCGATTCACAAAACCTTCTTAACTTTTTCAACTAAATCTGATGTTATCTATTAGATAATCAAGTCTCACGCAAGATCTCTCTTCGATGATTGTTATTTTGATAATTGCGTGACTTATTAAACTACTAACTCTTGTTGCACAATTTAATCAGATTACTTTTGACACTCCCTGATTTACTGTCAAAGTATAAACATACACAATTAACACAACACCAGAATTTTATATTGAATCCACAAAAATCAAAGTCACAAAATAACTAAGGAATAAACCATAATCTGGAAATTATAACATCATGAATGTAATAAACATCTAAAAATTCAGTTTACACATCAAGTATGACGAAAATATCAAAGGAGAAAGAAAGAAAAACTCAATTCGGAAATTGATCTGGAAAACTAGAAACCTGGACGTTCTTCTTGATCTTCCTTGTTTGATCCACTTTCATAAGATGGCGGCTTCTTTTTTTTTTGTGTCTTTCATGTTCTTAAATAGTAGTTTCGAGTCCTAGGGTTGTTTCTAGGATTTCCCCACTTAATTTGATTTCAAAAATAGCCCCAAAATATCAAAAGACCGAAGAAACATTTTGGAAAAGCTAAAATGCGTTGGAATTGTTGTCTGAGAGATGCACAGGTCTGACTCACTGTTGTGCATCAAACCACGTATCACCAAAATGACTGAAAATTGCAAATTTGCACAGCCTAAGAGACGTGCACGGGATTATGCACATTTGTGCATCTCTTTTATGCTTTGTTTTATGTCACGTTTTCGTCTTAATTCTTCTCCTTTCTTCAATTTCCTATTTCCATACACTTATAAACATATCAAATATCTCCTGAAACATAAAATTAAGATCCAATTCAAACTACTGATTAAAACTTAAACTTGTCAAACTTTCTTCTTTTTCCTGCTGGCCAATGTTGTTGTCATCATAGCTAATAACAACTTATTAAGATGTAAGAAATATCCCATTTTACCTAAATAAAATTCCAAGAAATAATGGTCATATTAAAAAGCAATTACTTAGGAGTTCAATGCTTTGTGATCTGTATATTTTTATTTTTATTTTTATTTTTTAATTTGTTCACTATTAGTAAGTCTTTGTAAGCATACAATTGCATATATTAACTGTAAAAGACGAATGTTAATGATTATGTGAGTCACTTCTATAAGAAAGATTGCTACTTAAGAAGTTAAACCAATGAGATGGCCCAAAGTTCAAAACCCTCAACTTATCCTCCCTCTAATTGTAAAGAAATGTTAGGCATTCTAGAGAGTGAAAGAATAAGGAATAAGGATGAATGGTTGAAGAATCTTCACAAATTAAGAAAAGGAATTGCAATGGGATTCTAACATTATTAAAAACTTGTCAAAAAAAAGGATGCAAAAAGTTGGATCAACCTTTAAGGAAACCAACTTCTATAAAGGGAAGTGGACTCATTCGACTTCTACCTACACTTTAGAAATTTGTTGATTGATCCTAAAAGAATTGAAGTTAAGCCACCAAGAATCTTTTTGTAGAAGTGGAATTTCATCAAAATTATACTTTTTAGGCTTAAGATCCTATCTTAGCTTACTTATAGAGTTGGACTTGTACTTCTTGAGCTTTTTCTCTTTACATTAAGTTCTTACTTAAGATGCTTGTATCGGCAGACTTTTATAAGGCTTTGGCCTTTATGCTTCCTATTAGAGGCCTATTAATATATTCTTTTTAATTTTTAAAAAATTAAATACTACTGCAACTCAAGCCTACGATCTATCAAATACCGGTGCACCTGATCATTATAAACCTTTTAATCCATCAATAAAAATTAATAGATCAAGAATCCCAACTTTCTTAATCTAATTGCAACATAATTATTATAGCCTTTTAATCCATCAACAAAAAATACTAATCAAATTCCAAGACAAAGGATGAAAATAAGGATAATCAAATACTAATTATCATTATTGTGTTGTCTAATTTATGATAAGTAAACTTTGTACTTTTTATTTTGTATTAGTTATATGTTGGCCATTTAGAATTAATGATACTATTTTCGCCTGTAATTTGACCTTTGGAGTCTAATACTTCAATTTGACATATCATATTATGACTTTTTGATAAACATTATTTTGAGTGTTAATGATCACAAAAATTGTTATTTTGATTTTTTACGACTAAAATGGCTTTACAATTCAAATTAATACAATATAGCCTATATGACTATGATGAATAGAAACTAAAAGTTGCTATGATATATCAAAAGTTACATAAAGTTATGGGATATATTCTGGAAGCATTTAAAATGAACATGCTTGACCTTTATACTAAACTTCAAGTAATTGGAAGACAAACAATACCTAATCTATAAAGGCATAACAATTTTGTCATTTCAATACTTGCATATATAATACAATACTACAATTACAAGTCCATATAAGGGAACAAATGTTGCTTAAAATTGTTAACTCATCCTCTTACTTTCACTAATTAAAATTTTCAATTTTAATTTCTTTCATTATAAATAATAATTTGTGCTTTCAATAAACCATATTCTTATTTATACTTATCCCTTTCCTTTTACTAACTTCTTCTTTATTATTATAATTTCTTAGCAATACCTTCTAACGTCTCAACTCTCATATATTTCATCTTGCAATGCTTTTATATTGTCATGCACTACTTGTTCAAGTATAGCTTTATCCTTAGAATTCCCTTTTCATATTTTTCACCTTTAACATGATTTTACAAATCATATATTTTTCTTGTCTATTGTATTTAGGATCTCATTCAAAACAAAACCATAATTGTTCGGTCTCCACATACTATATCTAAAGAAGCATTACTTAAGATGCTTCTTATTTCATGTACATGCACTAGCATAAATTTCAAGCTTATATAATTGGTCTTCTTTAAATCTTTTACTTACACATGAAGAAGTTCACAAAAAATTTGAGGTAAACTTATTGCTTAACTCTATCATATATTGCAATTACACATAATTTAATCATTAATAAACATAATTGATATTTTAAGAGAAGTATATGTTGATTATATATTACATAAACCAATGTGATCCATCTATACAAACTAAACCAACGTATATAAAACTACTATATATGATATTCATTGCATTTATCTAGTGGTTAAAATTAAGATTATTTCTTCAAAAACCTATTAAATATCTGTTGAACCTATTTCATAGAGCAATGGAGTCTATGTTCTCTGCCATAAACATTTTCAACACATATAGGCACTCTTTTAAACCAGAAGAAACTATGATGTATAAAGAATAAGCATGATTCATTTATACTTATTAAAGAAACATATTATCTTCTTAAAGAAAACCTTTTTTATACCATGATATGCTTAGAATTGGAGTGTCAGTCGCTCTTGTATAGAATTTTTAGGCACACAACACAAAGTTTCCCATTTCAAAAAAAGTGTAATTGAAGTTTCAAATTGAGCTTCATTTTATCGTTGTAATAGTAAACTTCATGGATCAAAGGCCCAATTTAGCAATCTATAACATAATGAAATATATCCTCTATTTTAATTGAAAGGTACAAATATCTCATCTTTTGTGCATTTTATCGTCATATCAAGGTCCAAAATTTTTTGCCTACTCATGATATTGGTGTTTACAAGCTCATCAAATCCTATTCTAGTTATTCTGTTCTAATATTAAATATCATCCATACATTTATGTGAAATTTACATAAATATATAGATGAGATTTAATGAAACATGATAGAAACATTATAACTGATACAAAGTCTACACAAATATATGGATAAGATTTGATAGAAACACTATAATCGGTACAGAAAATCTTGAGATCTAATAAAGTAAGTTTCAATTCACAAAATCTTGGGATCTAATTAACTCAAATCATACGGAATTGGTGATCTATTTTATAAAAGTAAAGATAAATTTGTTAAAGTTAAGGGAACTAAACCGGATAAAATGACATACTAAAGTTTATGTGCGACCTTTAATATCATATAAATAATTAAATTTAAAATTAATAGGTAACCCATTATGATTATTATGATTATTATTATTATTATTATTAATGGTAAAACTCGACGCCCGTCAGAATAATCCGTGAGCATACGTAAACTTTACAACACCAATAATCTTTTGTCCAGCAAAAACGGATGGTCACTTTGTTACCATCGTCTAATAATTGCAAAGACGGCGCTTTTAAGCACCTACAACCTTGCCTGATATCGGCTTCCTAAAGCACTGGGGATGTTGACTGACATGCTAACACAACGTTAACCCCGTAAAAGAGGAATTCATGCCAATGATTGTACCCAAATAACCCCCCTGTTCTTTATAAAATCCAACAAATCCAACCATTCAATAATTGGGAGAGAGAAAAAATAGGATGACTGAATTTTATGAAAACAGAAGGCACAAGTTATTTGGGTACAAATGATTTAAATCAATTCATGCCACTGATAACACCTGAAGTTATTAACATGGAACATTTATTTCCATAACTAGCAGAGCTAAGAGCTTTCATGGTGTATCTGAGAACTACAGACAAACCCAGTTTTATGTTATCGACTCGGATTTGGCGGTAAACTTAGATCAACTACATATGGCTTCAAGCCGTTCAGTCTGCTTCCTAAACTGATACTTACCATCAAAACACAACAAATTTTGTTTACACTGGAACAGAGAATTACGAGGCAAGAACCTAAAGTTGTTCAAGTTGAAAGAATGAAATAATCGAATTTTCACATACAAAAAAAGGACAAGAAGAAAATGAGCATTTGTTGTCCAACAAACTGATGTCTGAGCAACCATCTCTCGGCTAACCCCAATCATCAGTTCGAAAACAGATGGCACTATTCCAATTATGATTGTTCTTATATACAAATTGTTGGTTCATTCGTTTCTGTTAGAGCAATTTTTGCTGTTGCTGAGGCAACTTTCGGTTAATTAATTCCTCTAAAGCCTTTCTCATCCACTGCTGTTGACATACTTCTCTGGCTTCATTAACATTGACCTGCACAAGCACTTTCAAATTAGACAATATTTTTCCAACAATGCCAACAGAAAGATCATGGATCAGAAATCAGCAGTGACAAATCCACTTACCCATTGTCGCTTCCGGAAATTTTTCTCAGGCCATTCATCCAATTGTTCTTCAACTAACAAAGGAAACATGTGGCCATCATGCATTTTACCATCCCTTTTGCTCGGATAAGACCATTTCCCCAATTTATTCTGAAAGTTCAGTTTGAATAAATTACGTTTAGAACTAAAGTTGAAGTCTATGAAGTGAATAATGTAAGTCACGCAAATACTCACTTCAACGATGCCTACTACTCCTGCTTCCTCTCTTGTCTCTCTTAAAGCCGCATCTTCCATGGACTCATCTTCTTCCCAACCTCCCTGAAAGTGAAAAGTAGCAAGAACCGACTTTAGTTAAGGAGAAGATAAAAAAAATCTTTGTAACAATATATAACAAACTAGAGATTATGAGATGCAGGATAGCATAGAGTTTTTAGTACCTTAGGAAATAGCATTCCTGGACCCTTCTGTGGACTGATTACAAGAACTTCCAATTCTTGAATGCAAGTCCCATCATTTTGTTCGTTGGTTTTCCTGTATCTGTATGGAATGCATCTGCACAACGAGAACCCAGAGAAATTTTCACTATAATGAAAACCCTTTTCAAGATCCAATTAAAAGACACCCCTGATTGGATACACTTCCGAACTTTCTTGAACCAAACACGGAAACGAAATTTACTTTCAAGGAAGATAAAACATTAACTCACCCAACAACTTGGCGGTAGCCTCTGTCATAGCGCTGCAACTGCCTGCCAGTGCGAGAACTAAAGGATTCAAGCCGTAAAGATAGCAATTTTTTTGGTGGGAATACGAAGAACGTTGAAAGAACATAAAGCACAGGCCTTAAAATTGCAATAATGAAAGTAAACTCTCTCATGTCTCCACAAAATCGAATACAAGCAGAAGAAGACACAGAGTTTCTCAGATGGTAATGAGTTTGCGAAACGCCTGTAAGCGACAGAATCGGCATATATTCGAGCTTTCACTAGGATTTGCCGCTATCTGTCTATCAGGATTTAAAGGACTACAGAGATAAGATTCTGGCTACGAGAAAGAACTGAAGAAGAGCACAATCATATGTTCATATATATCGGCAAAAGAATAAAGGTGAGTAGCATCGAAGAAACCTCCAACCTTGTTATATAAAACAGGGAATGGACCACACTACCACATAGACTTTCAGGAGACGGAGGAGAGAGAAATTAAACCGACGCGCATGTTAGGTGGTGATAACTACCAAGTTCTCACAAATGAAAGGCTGAATGATTGCAAGACCGACCACGCTCGAAAAGATGGCAGAGAAATAGAGTCGGACGAGGGACTTCAATGTTGGCGCGTTAAATTGCAGTAGTTTGATTTGGTCAGCCAAGGTCGCAAGGAAAGGCGCGTGTTGGGGTCAGCCATGTTGAAACCATCGAGCGTGCCTTGAACGCGTCAACCAGTGGCTCTTGACTACTCGGTTTCCAATCAATTATGACAAAATTTGACAATGACAACTGAAGCCAATGTGATAAAAGTTAAAACGTATTTTTATATTATGTATAATCTCTTCAATTAACTTTCTAAACTTTGATTCAAATTACTCGACTCTAACTTTATTAAATCTCGTATATATATTTATACGAAAAATATGTAAATAAAATTTAATAAAATATAATCAAAATATTATAATCAGAATAAAAGATTTGATCTTATTTTAATAAACCTTATGCATTACATATTTAATTTTATATTATTTGTTAATTTTGTGGAGAAAAATCCATTTGACAAGTTAAATTTGTTAAAAAGTAAACATATTAAATTAAGCATGCAATCCTTTTTAAATACTAAAGTACAATTTCTTTAAAATTAAGTTGAAAAATAAGAAACATATATATCTTTTATTTCAATAGAACATAAATGTCTTATTTAATTAATTTAACAATTATGTCATATAAATTAAGCTAGTGGACATTTGCTTCCACTAGATTAATTCTTTGGTGTCTATAACGACAATAAAATATGCCTCTCCTTACATATAAATCCTCGCACTTACACAATCAAACAAATAAAATACACAAATACTATCAAGAAGATAATTTTAGGTCCTAAACATATAATTATCACCTAAGAAAATACTTTAAATTACACTTAAATATTTAGAAACATGTTATAAAGTACACTTATCTCATTCCAGTTTTGACAGATGCTAGGGGACGAAAGCGTTTGTAAAATTTTCAGTTTCACCATACCAAGTAAAAGCTTGTCAAAGTACAGTTTACAGTTACACCACCATAATAACTTATTAATGGATGTGTAAATTACAAAAATTCAAAAATTCAAACTCTAGAAGGTGCCAAATAATAAGACATGTCTTTGATTTGGTTTAAGTTCGATACTATTGTTTTTCATTTCCAAAACATAAGATTCGGATCTCCATATTTCTAAAACGAAAGATTCGATAGAAGAACGGGTCCCTCGATTAGAGAGATGTATGTACGTATGGTCGATATCTTCATCCGTGACTAGACGGCTACTCAGCAAAGCAAGCCATGACATATCTAATCTTATATATTTTTTGCCGTCAAATCAACCTCTAGAAGTTTGTCGTATTAAATTCTCTACGTGAACCTAAAAATATGCTTTCAAATTTCCACATTTGAAATCATAAATGTTAAGATTTCATGCTAAACTCGGAAGATTGATTAAGCTGTTTTTTTTTTCTTAATAATCCACTAATGGGTGTAGGCTGAAACGATAGGAACTATGGAACCTCGACCCATCAACTCGTCTTTGGAAATCCATTGGCGTGATAGCAACCAACAAACCAAGTTGAATTCGACTCTTCCTTTTGTCTGAAGGCCGTCCTTAATTTTATATGCTCTTAAAAGGAGATTATCAACAGCCTCCGCTTCACGTGATGACTTAAATTTCAAATTTTAATATTTAATATTTTAATACAAATCCACAGTTTTTAAAAATATATAAATAAATGAAACCACAAAAGATTTAATATAATTACTTTAAATTAGAATAAGATATTAGTACGAAATATAATTTGCATGGAATTTTAAAATACAATTTATGCTCCTTTTTTACCTCATAAATCGAAAATCTTACGATTTACAAAATTAAGATAAATAGAAGATAGTTACATTGTCATTACACATACCATCTTCGAGTATCTGTTTCTTATTTTCCACTTTCATTGTATTTTAACTTTTTTTTTGTTTCTTACTTCGTCCTTCCTTTTTTATAATGTGTGATACTTAAAAGTAATTTCGAAATACAATCCGTAAAATGTTATCCCTATTTATTTGTTACATAACAAATTAGAATATGGATAGGTTATAAATTTTTTTAAATTATTTTGCCAATATATCAAAACTAAAAGATAATAATTAAATACCTAGATTCTTAATTTGTATGTAATAAGCGAAAAAGGAAAAACTTATCACGTCCATACAATTAGGACTTAAATATATTTGGTATATATAGAAAATTCAAGTATTTAATTCTATTTTAAATATTTGTCATTATTGAAATATTCATGAAAATTTAAGATATACCTTTATCTTTATTACGAGGAGTATTACTCTTTGAAATA
>JANQBM010000007.1:12033291-12050062 GCA_025594535.1 Erythroxylum domingense
TTTACAACCAGTAAAGATTTAGTTTTCTAAGAATTTCTCTATGAAAGATCTTAGAGGAGCAACTTATATTTTGGGGATAAGAATCTATAGAGATAGATCTAAGAAGTTGCTTGGTCTTTTTCAGTCTATATACATAAACAAGATGCTAAATAGGTTTAGCATGTAGCAGCCTAAGAGAAGTTATCTTCCCATGACTCATGGGATTACACTCTCAAAATCTGTGTCCAAAGACACAATATGAGAGGACTCATATGAATTTGATCCTTTATACTTCGACTATATGATCAATCATGTATGCTATGTTATGTACGAGACCTGATGTATCATATGCTCTAAGTTTTACGAGCAGATACCAGTCAGATTCTAGTAAGGGTCATTAGGTGGCCGTCAAGAATATCCTTAAGTACTTGAGAAGAACTAAGAATGTATTCTTAGTATATGGAGAAGGAGATCTTATTGTGAGCGGGTATACAGATGCCAGTTTTCAATTTGATAAGGATGACTCTAGATCTCAATCAGGATATATTTTCAAACTGAATGGTGGAGCAGTCAGTTAAAAGAGTTCCAAATAAGAGACAATTGTAGATTAAACAACCGAAGCATAGTACATTGTCGCTTTAGAATCAGTAAAGGAAGCAGTTTAGATCAAGAAGTTCATTATGAAACTTGGAGTGGTTCCTAAGATTGTTGACCCAGTACAGTTGTATTTTGACAACAATGGTGCCATAACGCAAGCAAAGGAACCAAGATCTCATCAGGAATCCAAATGTGTACTCAAGCAATACCATTTGATTAGAGAAATCATTGGTAGAAATGTTGTCAAGATAAAGAGAGTGCCCACTGATCAAAATATTAATGATCCTTTGACTAAGTCGATTCCCCAAAAAAGGTATGATTCTCATATACTTGCCTATGGTATTAGATACAAAGGTGATTAGCTTTAGTGCAAGTGGGAGGTTGTTAGAGAAGTTCTCTAAAGGCAATCTCCTTTAGCACTTATTGTATAAATCTTTATGATTAATAAAAAGGCATTTTCGTTGATTTGATGTTCATGTACCTTATGAATTGATAATGATCTTAAATCGAATTAATGAAGTCCTTGATACATTATATAGCATGAAGGAAATAATGATGGGATCATGATAATGAGATTCCTATCATGTGTAATTATATTGGTATCTAAATTATCCCTAGTCATAGGATTAACGAGACGGAATATTATTAATCTGAAGAGGCTAGCACATATCATACGCCTTGATTGGATTAAGCAGTGGGTCTTATAAGCTGTAAGCATGAGTTATTTAGAGTTAACATGTGGATCTTTACTAAGAGTAATAAGTACATTAGATGACCTGCAATGAGACAATCATATGGATAATCTATTCTAATGTCAATGATAGTCTCATCATGGAAATGGTGAAAATATCTTAAGACTTAAGGTGCTCAAGGATATCTTGGATGCCAATCTTTTACTTTGACTTCATTTTTTGTTTCCTCTCAAAGGTTACTCAGAGGGTGGTGATTGGGTACAGTTTGAGGTATTCGAAGGTAACTGAGTAGCCAATAAAGGATTCACCACTCTTGATAGAAGGAAATGATACCTATGGCCTCTTTTCGGGTCATTACTCGGGAATCTCTGACTGGAGTGAAAATGTTCATAAAAATAGGCTTCAGTGACATATCCAATTGAGTAATAGGCCTTGGGGATAAGAATTAACATCACTTAGGCTAGGTGTGACATAGTTAATCTAGTGGGAGTTGATACTTTAACCATACTCTGAATCAAACGTGGTATAGATAGTGAAAAGGCGAATTGCACGAGAACATTATCTATGGAAGGGTTGTAGTCAAACTATAGACTTTTTGGTCAATTGGGGGTCATGATGTGTTGTTAGATACCGCTCATGACCTGCTTAAATTAAGTATTAATTTAAATGGCCAACATAATCAGGAACCTTATGGCTCACACGCATAGGAGATGTGAAGAATGAGTAAAATGAGTTTGGATAGAGATCCAAGATATGAGAGAATGTTTCAAGATTGTATTGCGATATGATCGTGATAAGAAATGTTGTAAAGGAATGAAATAAACCAAGTGATGCATGGCTGTTAGCCTAGAAAATTTCTAGATTTCAAGCAAACGTTTCAAGCCAAATTAAATGGCATTCATGGCCACTTCATTCCCATTATTCCTCCATTTATGATGGGGGTTAGAGGAGGCCAAACGTTAGTAGAAACTCACTCATTTTCGTGTATAGTATTGTAAGAAAACAAGTGAGAAATGTGAAGAGTTTATATTACACACACTTATTTTCTAAGCTATTCTCTCAAGAACATACATAAAAGCTAGCACTTTGTGTGTGTTCTAACCATTCTTCCTAAAAGGTTTCAGGCTTTGCTTTTCATGTGGATATCATTAGAGACATCCTTCTTTGGTCCTTGTGGTTTATGACAATGTGAAGAGGTGAAGATGACGAAAAACGAAGGAGTTTGTAAGGTACACATCTTAAGTTCATGTTTTTTTACTACATCTAATGGCACATGTTTGATTCTATATTTTATGGGTTTCATTTTATTTTCTGCTATGTATTTTCTGATATGTGATGCTTAATCAAAACCCAACAGTAGGGTGCACTAGAGAAACAAAAGCAATCATATTTTAATACAACCGTTAACACAGTTTTGTATGGAGTGTCATGTTCTATAATGCTTCTCTAAATGTTTTAAAATTGCTCCATTTCAATCTAATTCTTCCAATTTTGTTTTTTCTCCTTGTATAGGTAGAAATTAGACTAAAAATGACAAAATTCTCAAATTAAGTATCAAATCATTCAAAATAATCTAAAATACAAACAATATAACATGAAAATAGTACTAGAAATAATATATGTCTAATATAAATCAATCTCTCCCACACTTAAGCAATTGCATGTCCTCAAGAAAATTGATCCATCGTTCAATCTCAAATAGAAAATAATTATGAAAAATGATAAACCAATCAAATATATTAATGAAAATTCTTCATTACTCATTTAATCATAAAAGATCATAAAAATGCTATGCAACCAACAACTTGCATCAATTAATAAGCTAATTAATTTCACTTTATGAATTTTTAAACTTCAACTCAAATCATAAAAGTTAATTCTATGTATAAAATAAACATACAAAATATACTTGCTTTGACTTTCAAAGACATTCATCTTTTTTTTATAGCTAAGACATAAATTTAAATAAGAACATTAAATGTTTATTTACCCTTTCCTATTTCACAAGTTGGGTAGTGGTCATAATATTTTGCTATGGTTTGACAATTAGATTGAGTTCAGTCCACTATTCAATAGAGATTAGTCAACACATCTCAGGGGTCGAGTTCCCCTTAATGTCAAAAGTTCATCATTCATTGCAGAAGGGCAATGGTCTAGTTCTTTCTGAGGTTTCAACCTTCTATGTCAATATTTCCCAAAAATGACTAACAGTAGTTATGTAAATATGATAGTATGGAAACCGCATCCTAAAGGTCTCTTTATGAATCAATCTTGTTATAGCACTCTTCAAATTGAAAGCCATCAGTCCTTTGGTTCAAGCTTTTTTGGAAGAAAAGCCTTAGCCTTAGAACTTCTTTGATCACATGGCTAGAAATCAAAAATTGCTTAAGCATTAAGGGCAGATGGTATGGAAGTTATGATTCAATACGTGACCTTTGCAAACTGGTAGCTGAAGATAGGCATCACTTGTTCTTTAACTGGTTTTACTCCAAATCTGTATGGAGCCAACTGCTCCATAAATTGGATGTTTTCTGTAGTTCCTATGACTGGTCTACTATGCTTAGTTAGCTCATCAATGTTTGCAAGAAAAGGAAGAAGGATGGCATCTTATTGAAAACAACTTTTACACTTACTATTTATAATATCCGGAGGGAGAGGAATAGAAGCTTATACAAAAAGGAGCACATATGTAAATACCAATTACCTGCTCACATCATCAATGAGATCCGAGCACTTGTCATAGCAAAGAATGAAGTCCATAACTTGTCTAATAGAATGAAATTAAACTAGAAATTATAACCTACTCCTCTAGCTTTTCCACTATCCTAACTTTTGTGTATTGACCATAGTAATATATTTTGACTGTCCTAGTGGAGACCTCATTGTAATGTTGAACATAGTTTCACTATAGTAAACATCTTGTCATGAATACCCTCGATTACTCAACTAGGTTGCTATCTCAAATGGCTACTAGCACCACTCTTTAACTTTGACCTTTTTATTAATATAAAGCCACTGTATTGAATTTATTATGATTATTTATTCAAATTTTTCATTTTTTTGGATAATAAAGATGTTGAAAAGAAGTTACAATTGCTTATGCATATGCATCTTACAAAAAGAACATCATAATGATAATCATTAATTCTCCAAAAATCAAACTCACTTATTCATCAACACTAATAACTAGTTACATAGGCAATCCAATTAAACAAAACAATTAAATTCATAATGAATTATCTCCAATAGTATACTTTCAATGAAAAACATATTGCTAAGAATTATCTCCAATTGAGAAAGTCATGAAAAAATTGATAAGCTTGAGTGTACTCTTATAAATCCCTCCCCCACACTTAAAATAAACATTATCCTTAATGTTTCCAAATATGCAAGATAATAATAAAAATAAAAATAGGAAAGAGATAAAAAAAGGAATTGAACTTTCCAGATCTTTGAGTCATATGTGTCAAGATGTGATTCCATTCCATAGAAGTGTTATTAAAGCGCTAAATGGAATAAAAAAGAGTTTTGACAAAAAGATAAGTAAAAATGAAGTGATAATATAAAAATGTATATACATGATTAAGAACATTCACATAAACAAAGAAAAAACAAAATTCAAAAGGCAAGTTAAGGGTTTTAAGGAGGTAGAGGCATCTGGGGTGGCACATATAGCATTATTGCCTGTTTCTCCTCTAGATCTTTAAATAATATCATCTTTATGAGGCTCCTTATGGAGGAATTTGTCACTAGCAACCTCGTGTTTTCATCAAGAATAACAATCTCCTTTTTAGTTGGGGAGACAGTCTCGTCCGACTCTTCAAGATTAATATCCTTGAAATCTTCCTCTCTACTTAGTCCCTTAAGCTTATTGGGCTCCTCTCACTCTTCATTTTTTGTCGTTGACGTATGCTCCAGCTCTTACCCTGAGACTATCTGCCCTGGATGTACTAGTATAGGTTGGATCTCCATTCTTAAATGCTATGTGACACCATAATTTCATCCAGCCAATGCATTTATGCCTAATGTAAGTTAGATTAGCTGGATGAGTTGTTGGTGTAGATGGTAGTGGTAGCGTAAGAGATTTATTAGGTCTACAATTTGATCCTCTTGAGTTGACACATCCTCATCTACTTGTGACGATGCATTTACTATCATAAAGATTAACCTTAACTATTTGTACTCAACTTGATCATTTATATCATTTTAAGGATCTTTATGGTCATAAACATAGGAGTGGTTGCCACTATAAGGTCTATATCATCAATAAGAATTTCGAGCCTATGCACTAGTCACGTAATTACTAAACCTTTACAACAATCTCGGATTTGTATTTATTAAACACCATCGAACCATTTTTTTAAAAATGACCTTGAAGTGTGGTCTCTACCTTTGACATATGCAATATAATAGGAATAGATCCCTCTTAGTCATAACTCTAGTGCTCCCCCTCCTTCTATACATCAAATAGACTAGGAGATTGTGAATAAATTGCATTTAGGGGTATTTGAACCTATTCTTCTCCTCTTAGTTATGTTCTCATCCATATATATAGGTTTTCATAGGTAACTTACCGACGATCTCAAACCTTTTGTTGTCTAATACTCCAATGTTATATTATATATGTTTATCCATAATGGGATGCTACTAAATTTTATATTTTCCAATCTAAAACTAGGTTGCCATAATTGGAGAAACAAAGATAGTTGAGAAACATAACAGGGCCCTTACTAAACTATCTTAAGAGTAGCAGATTTCAAGGAGAAGGAGAATAAAAGAAGAATATCCTCTAATAGAAGAAATTAAATGAGTCTTCTACACTTCTATTAATTATACACCCATCTCTGGATCAAGCGGAAAGCTGGCCAGCAATCTATAAATAAACCTATTAGAGTGGCTTCCTAGCTACCAGCTCCTTCCTTTAAAATATCAATTTCTGGCACTAGCACAAGCCTTCGTTCTAGTTCCTTAAGAGGATAATAATTCAATGTAAGTTTGGGATGGCCGCTAACCACTTGTTTCTAACTTTTTTGGTTTGAAATAGAAGAAAAGGTTCTCCTGCACACATATTCCCATAGCTACTGTTCTACTACTTAAGTAGATTTTGGCATTTTCTATAAGCCATTAAATAACATCTATCAATGTTTTTTTCAAAGAAATTCCAGTGAAATAATCATTTGACTAAATTCTATATAGCAGAAGAATAGGTGTAGTCAAAAAGTAAGTGATCCTTGGTCTCATATACTTTTATATACAACAAACAAGTTCTCTTTAAATTTAAATAAGTCTATCCATAGCAGTTAATCAATTTTTAATACCTAGCCATAAGAAGAAAGTTATTTTAGGCATTATAGACCTACACCAATCAATCTTATGCTAACTTACCATAGGTCCCTTTTCTTTAAGCATATATTTACAAACCTTATTAGAAATCTAATTAATAGGTTTATCATATCATAGGAAATAATTTTTAAAGAAGATTTAGGGGCATAAACAAGAACTAAATGCCTTATCTCATTTGGAAAGTCCCTTCAATTTTTGTCGAATATTAAAAAACAAATTATAACATGTTCAGGGAATTTACCAGTCTTGCTACAACATCTTGATGCTGAGTAAGTGGTCCATCGCCTGTCCAGTTATCATAACATATAAAAGCTTTTTTTTCCCATCCTCTACGCTATAGAAAAGGTAAGGTTTTATCAAATCCCTTAATTTTAGAAGTTGGGAGAGGAAATAGGAATGAGAAGCTTTCTTATTTATAGCCT
Source organism: Erythroxylum domingense (assembly GCA_025594535.1). Taxonomy (NCBI): domain Eukaryota; kingdom Viridiplantae; phylum Streptophyta; class Magnoliopsida; order Malpighiales; family Erythroxylaceae; genus Erythroxylum; species Erythroxylum domingense. The sequence continues at coordinate 12,040,325 of JANQBM010000007.1, forward strand.
ATATGCTTATGCCTTTTAGAAAGTAGCTATGTAACCACCTCAACCATGAAGAGTTATTGTCCTTCAATACCCTCCATATCCTTTTCAATATTATAATTTGATTTGTGATCTTGATGGAGTTGATTCCTAGACACACCTCTTCCTTTGTTACATAAATTTCAAACCATTTCACTTTGGTAAGACCACCATACCCATTTGAGTGACTCCATAAAAAGTTTCTCATTATTCTTTCTATGGATTTGATAAGCCCAAAGATATGTTAATGCTTCAATAAATATGCAAGGAATTAATAACATACTTGATCAATTGTAGTTTCCCTCTATAAAATAAAGCTTTGTTAGTCTAGTGCTGAGCAAGTTTTAATCTTATAAAACACTCAATATTCTACAAGCGCACGAGTCGTAGCATAGTATATGAGGTGTCGATCCCACGAGAAATTATTGAACTAATCAAATCCTAACTTTGTTTAAGGTTGTAAAAACATTATTTAAATGAAAATAAAGATAAACAGGAAAATAAACAATCAAGTAAGGGTTGAATGAAAATAAAATTATGAAATTAACATAAGTAAATAAAATGGAGCACAACCACTTAACAATTAAGATATAAAAACAAGACAAGATCAAACAATTATTAGAAGATGGGATTTATATATCGTTATTTGTTACCCTTATCACTTTCGATGTAATTTGTATCAGTCCTAGAATTTTGAAGGGTTGATTACTCTATCTTAAGATCTAATTAATTAACCCTAATTAATAATCCTTAATTGATTCCGAAATTCTAATTTTGCAATCTCTTGGTTAACAAAAACAACCCACGTTCCAATTAGTTATTAAATACAAGATCTCTCTTCATATGATTATCGATTTGATAATTGCGTGACTTATTATATTCTTAGCTCTGGTTACCCAACCTAATCAGATTACTATCGACTTATTCTCTCGATTTATTATTGAAGTATATGCAAACATAAATATCATAATACCCAAACAATTTCATTAACATCAAAAGCAAGTAGGTCATAAAATGATTCAAAATTCAATCCCAAATTGAAATTAGAAAATCATTAACAACATGTTCAACATTCTCAAACCCAAGTCATACATCAAGATGAAGAAAATAAACAAGAGAAAGTAAAAAAAACTTGAAATGGCTGGATAGCAGCTGCAAATGCTCTTCTTCCCTTCTCTCCTTCTTCTCTCTTCCTTGTGTTCTTTCCCAAAATGGGCAAATGGAGGCCCTCCTTTTAAGTCATTTCTCTTGTGTTATATATTCCTTTAATAACTGGGGTAAAAACTAGGTTTTACCAAGGCCTTAAAGTCTAAAATAACTGGCAAAAAATTAAGTTTGGGAGGCTAATCCGTGTTTATTATCGTGCAGGCTCAGCTTATGTCACGATCGTAGACCTGAGTCCTCCGTCGGGCTTCCTCTAAATCTTTTTCGTTTTTCGATATTTGATCTCAAACACTAACAAACACATCAAGGCATCCCCAACACACAAAATTAAAGATCAATAATATGTTCTAACCCACATAACACTCAAAACACAAATATCTAACCAACTATCATAATTCTAAACCTAAACATGAATGAATCAATTAAGTAACAAATAAAAAAAACTAAAAGGCCTACTAAAACATTATACAATCTACAACTATCATCTAGGAGCTCAATCTTCTCTATATTTTTCTCAGTAAGGTGAAGGCATTCGTTAAAGAGCAATCTTCTGTGGTGATTAGGAGCCCTAGGTGTAATAATGGAGGAAGTTTAGAAGCCACTCTAATTAACGTTGTAGTACTAGATTTTAGATAGGCTGCATAAAATGAGAGAAAAAAGTTACTTTTGTTAAAAGCTAACCTCTAAACCAAATATAACTTTGAATTAATGTACTATTTTCATCAAAGTTTCCACATATTTTATATGAGCTATACAAAACAATACTAAGTCATCAGTAAAGCAAAGATTTAAAAGAGCAACTTTCTTACATTTTGAGTGGTATTTGAACTTTGAATCCTTTCCAACATTATGCTTCATAAGAAAAGTGAAAACTTCTATACAAAGGATAAAAAGATAAGGGGTACCTCTAGCCTCTTTAAATATATATGAAGGAACTCCATTTATAAGGACACAAATTTAAATAGAAATAATACAAGTCTTGATTCAACTAATGAATACATTAGGAAACCCAAACACTTTTGGCAATTGAAGCAAAAAATCCCAACTTACACTATCAAAAGCCTTATTGAAATCAAAATTTATAGTGTAGTAAGGTTGGGAGTTGCTTCTTAAATAACCTTTAAAAAGATACTGCATAATCAAAATATTATCTCCAATATGAATAGTCTACATAAAAGCTCTTTGTTTGATTAAGGAATTAAAAGCTAACTTTAATCCATTTGCATGGATTTTAGCGATGAATTATATATGAAACTAGAAAATGCTATCCAAAATAGAAGGGCTTTGAGGATTTAGGAACCAAACAAAGAAAAGTCTTGTTGTTTTCTCTAAGCAAGACACCTTTTTACAAGAATTTATGAATTTCTTCTTTCACTACTGAACCATTCTTATTCCAAGTCTTATGGTAAAAGAAACCATTCAATCCATCAAGGTCAGAAGCTTTCATCTCATTTAACTAGACAATAGTAGCCTCAATCTCATTATCCACCACCTCAAGATTCTCTTAGTAATAAAAAGTCTTAAGTTATCAACTAAAGAGGATGTCCTATAATTTGAACCTAAAAGATTCTTGTAAAAGTTAACAACTTCCTAAATAATCAACTATTGATCTTGAAACACTCTTCCATTATTAGTAAAGAGAGAGAAGATTTTGTTGGAGTTCCTTCTTATTAATATGGAGTTAAAAAAAAGTTGGAGAATCTATTACCATCCCTGAACCAATTTACTTTAGCCCTCTATCTAATTAGATAGGAGTGAACATTAATGGCTTATAAATATTCCATCATCAATTGATTTTCTTTATTTAGTAGTGAAGAGTCCAAAAGATTTCCAATAAGAAGAGATTAAGTGGTAACTAACTTTTCCTTAGCTCTTGCAACAACTTCATTGTTATTAGAACCCCTTTATGATTTAACTTCTTAAGTTTTCTTTTCCTGGCCTTTAACTTTTGAACATAAATATATCGCTTTGCACCAGACGTGGGAAACTTAACTATTTCTTGAAATTCACTGTTTTGCACCAAAAAGTTATTAAAACTAAAGGGAAAGTAACTAATACACTTTTGGAACAAATCTCCAATCTTATTTGGTATATGATTTGAAAATAAAAGGTCCATAAAGTTGGTTGCTTTTAGGGAATCGACTTAGCGAATCAAGGTTAACCAAAGCCATATCCAACTTTTTCTTGATGAACTAATTAACACTTTGCTTATTGCTCCATGTAAAAGTGTAGCATTCATACTTTAAATCAGTAATCCTTAGTGATGTACACTATGTTTAAAATCTTTAGAATAGTTCTTTAGATTGCAATTGCCCTTAACTTCTGATCTGAATAAGATATAGTTAAAGTCCCCACATATTAATCATGGATCGTTACATCTTCCACACATACCTTTTAAGCAACTCCATAAATTATTTCTTTGAAAAGCAAGATTGCAACCATACATAAAAGAAGAAAAATTGTGACATTTCTTAGGGAAAAAAATATCAAAATAACATGTTCATTGGATCCCAATTCCTCCACCTTAACAAAATCAGTATTATAGCAAATAACAATTCTTCCATAGGTATAAAAAGAGTGATTTGAGAGAAATTTCCAATGAGGCCCCATTCTTTCCAATTTACTCAAATTTTCTAACTTTATCTTTGATTCTAACAAACCTAAGAACAAAGGCTTTTCATTCATAATAAAATGCTACAAAGCACGAAGCTTGTTTGGATAATTTAGGCCTCCTACATTAGGCATACTATTTGAATTTACCTTTGATGCCTTTATTTCTACTACTCCTATGAGTTTTTCTCCTCGTAGCCCTTTGAATTAGCTCATCATTGTGCATATCACCTTTAGGAATGGTGACTTGAATGTAAGTTATAGTAGTGATTTCGATGCTTGTCACATTTTGCTTCAAACTTCCTTTTAGAGTTACACCATTACTTACATGAACTTCCTCCACATTGCTTTATGAAGGAATAACATTCTCATTAGTAACATGTTTAGGAGTACCTTCCACTAGAATAGAAGAGGTAGGACCTACATTTGTATCTCCACTAAATTTTGAAGAGTTAGGAACATTATCCTTAAATCCTTCCAATCCCGTAAGCTCATTGTAATCTCCCTTAGTAAACTTCTTACTTGTAGGTATCCAAATCTTCTCAGAGCTTTGAGAGGGGGCTTTCATTGGTAGGAAATCATGAAACTATCTTCAAAGAGGTTGCTTTATGTTCCTAGCCTCATTATCAATATCAAATTCAGTAAATCCTTTAAGAGATCAGCAATACTTACACAAATTCAAGCATAGTCAATTCTTATTTTTTTCGCATTATTTTCATCCATATATAGGGGCATTTTGATAAAGCTTGCCAATGAGCTTAATCCCTGAGTAGTTAAATACTCTAGAGAGACATTATGAAAATTGATCCATAGAGGAATGCTTTGAATGTTAACATTATACAGGTTAATTCTACGCTGCCAGGACTAAAGAAACAAAGGATGATGAGAAACATGCCAGGAGGCCTCTTCAACAACTTTAAGTGCCTTTGTTTGTGAAGAAAAGGAGAAGAGAATGAGGTTGTGCTAAAAAAGGAGCATTTCAACAAGTCCTATAATTTTCTACTAATTTTGCACCCTCTTTGGACAATAGGAAAAAGTGGCCTATGGTCCATAAAGTAACCAACAAAGTGGATTCCCACCTATGCACTCATGCCTTTAGGATCTCAACATCTAGTGTTACAGTAGCTCTCCCCTCTTGTTCCTTAGGAGGATAGAATTGGAGTGTAAGATCAGGTTCCTAGCACTCCTAAGCTAGCCTGGAGTGTTTTTAGTAAAAGCAATAGCCTTTGGATCACCTTAGGATGAGGAAGAGGGTAAGATGTTTGGCGGGGAGAAGAGCATAGCGGTTTAAGAAGGGGGTAATGGGGGAGTTTGCAATATGGTACAGACTGCATGACAGCAGGGGAGATAAGGAAGGAAAGAAAATAACTCTTATAAAGCAAAGGTAAAATACCGTTGCCCAAAATGGTAAAAAACGAGCTAGGAGAACAGAAATTAAAGGATAATCACCAATCTACCCTTCTAAGGAAACTAGTCAGCAGAGTAAAAAGTAGACAAGGTAGCAAGAGAGGCATGGTAGAAGGAAAGAAAAGAAAAGAAAGAGAACCAAAATAAACATTTGAAGAAGAAGGAAGCTCACTACTTAGAGAAGCTGAAGAAAATGCAGGAGAAAGCCCAGTACATAGGAAGGTGGACAGAGAGAACCATTCATATCTAAAACTTCATCTTTAACGAGAATTCGTAAAACATTTTGGAACATCTTTGAGTTGAATATATGTTACGTATTTACAGAACTTCTATATAGAGGCAGACAAGAGAATTGTCCCAATATAAGTTGAATGGGGACTTAAGGAATGTGAAAGATAAAGGCTAATGGCTCTGTACATAAGGACCATAATTCAAAGAGGGCACAAGAGAATATTTTCCTAGTTGGAAGATTACACAGTGGTTAAGGAGATGCAATCCCTAAAGCATTATAAAGGGAAGCAATAGGAAAATCACAAGTTCCAGTTTCTGCAAGTTCACATAGCCAATGGAGTCAAAGGATCCGATGTACATTCATATTTTCCTAAGCCTTACATAGGACATACTATGCATCTTACTCACCTAGTTGAGAGAGTACCTCTGAATGCTAGAGTTTGTGAAAGAGTCATCTCCGAGGCTCATAGGATGATTTCATATATATAGTTAATGTACAATGTTACATAAGTAATTACATTACTAATTAATAAATAAATTAGTTACTTAATTTATATACACTATTACACCCCCACAGTCGGAGCGGGAGAACAACGAACGCTCAGGCTGGACGTGAAATGCTCAAACAAATGACGAGACAAACCCTTAGTAAAGATATCTGCGTACTGATAATCAGCCGGAACATGAAGAACTCAAATCTGCCTCATTCGAACCTTCTCTCGAACAAAATAAATATCAATTTCCACGTGCTTCGTATGCTTATGCTGATGCTGTACGGGATTATCAGATAGATAAACCACACTCACATTATCACAATAGACCAAGGTAGCACGCGGTAGGGAAACTCGAAGTTCCAAGAGAAGATTACGAACCTAACTAGTCTCAGCATCAGCATTAGCCACACCCACGATATTCAGCTTTAGCATTGGAGTGGGACACCGTGACCTGACGCTTAGAAGACCAACTGAGCAAGTTGTCTCCTAAGAACACACAATAGCTAGACGTGGACTGACGTGTGTTGGGGCACCCAGCCCAATCCGCATCTGTGTATGCATGGAGCCCAGTAATAACTATAGCAGTGATCCGAAACCCAAAATCAAGAGTTTTATGAACATACTACAAAATTCGCTTCAACGCATGAAAATGAGACTCACGAGGATCATGTATAAACAGGCATACCTGCTGGATTGCAAAAGAAATATCTGGGCAAGTGAAGGTAAGATACTTAAGAGTACCCGCCAAACTCTGATACAACGTCAGATCAGAAACTGATGGCCCTGAGCCACCAAAGAGCTTAGCACCTGCCTTAATCAAAGTAGTAGCTAGCTTACAGGTAGACGTAGAGGCACGTTCAAGAATCTCTAGAGTATACTAACGCTGAGATAAGGTAAGAACAGTGGAGTCACGAGTGACAACGATACCCAGGAAATGATGAAGAGGGCCAAGATCAGACATAACAAACTCAGCAGACAATTGTGCGGCAATTTTTTGCACGAGAGCATTAGTGGACCCAGTAATAATAATGTCATCAACGTACAGAAGCAAATAAGTAAGGTCCACTCCCCGAGAATAGACAAACAAAGATTCATCACAAGTACAGTTGGTGAAACCCACCCTGGTAATGAGAAAGGTGGCAAACCGCTGAAACCAAGCCCGAGGAGCCTGCTTAAGACCATAAAGAGACTTCCGTAAGAGACACACATAATCGGGATGGTGAGGATCTCGATAACCCGGTAATTGATGTATGTATACTGTTTCCTTCAAGTCACTATGAAGGAAAGCATTCTTAACATCAAGCTGATGTATAGGCCATGAGCGTGAAACAGTAATAGTCAAAACAGCACGAATAGAGGCCACTTTGATGACCGAACTGAAAGTTTCCTCACAATCCACACCAACTAGCTGAGACTTCCCATTCGCAACCAAGCGCGCCTTATAACGCTGTAGAGTACCATCAGACTGATATTTGTGCCGAAACAACCATATAGACCTCAATATATTTGCACCATCTAGACATAGTACCAAGTCCCAAGTATGGTTCTTAATCATAGCCCCATTTTCATCATCCATAGCATGTTTCTAGTGTGGATCCTAGAGAGCAGACACGTGAGAACCAAGTAAGGGAGATATGGGGGGTATCATTTTGAACATGTAAGTTCAGGCAAGTTATGGGCTTGTGGATACCATGTTTGGAGCAGTTAGTCATGGGAGGTGAGGTGGGTGGCAGAGTGGGTTGAATTATGGGTGCAGTAGGGGGAGGCTGAAAGGTAGTGGCGGTGTGTGTAGGTGGAATAGGGGATCGTTGTGGCCGGCAAACATAGGTGATACCCCATGCATGGGGGGGACAGGTAGAAGAAGGCTCAGCAGGAGCATGGGCAGGGGAAGCCGAGGTAGGGGTGATATCAAAGTAGTCAGTAAGTTCACCAGTGTGAAGACTTGAGTTAGGGTCGGGGGACCTGTAAGCAGGAGGAGAGACAGACACACCGCTGGCAAAGCGAAAAACTGACTCATCCAAGGTAACTTGTTGAGATATATGAACCCGTCTAGTCTCTAAGTCAAGACATCTATACCCTCGATGATGAGTGGGGAAACCCAGGAAGACACAAGGAGAGGAACGAGGTGCAAGTTTATGGGGAGCAGTGGCAGAGAGATTGGGGTAGCACAGACAACCGAAAGTTCGAAGATGATTATATGACAGTCTACGATGATAGAGAATCATAGTGGGAACTTGATCGTGGAGGACTTTAGTGGGAAGGATGTTGTGCAAATAGACTGCCATGAGGAGGGCTTCAACCTAAAAACTAGGAGGAAGGGAAGCATGAGTGAGGAGAGTGCGAAATATGTCATTAATGCGTCGAATCATACGTCCAGCCTTACCATTTTGAAAGGAAGGGTAGGCAAAACGGAAGACAAAGCCACACTTAGTTGCATAGTCATGAAATGAAGTGTTGTCGAGCTCACCCCCTAAGTCACATTAAAACGACTTAATGGAGCAAGAGAATTGAGTTTGGACAAAGATGTTGAATTGTTTGAACTTCATAAACACATCGGACATAAACTTTAGAGGATAAACTCATAGGAAATGAGAATAATCATCAAGCAATAAGAGATAGTATTTAAAACCATATTTGCTAGGAATAGGAGAAGTCCAAAGATCACTATGAATAATATCGAAAGGTGCAGCAGTACAACTTTGAGACGCAGAAAAAGGCAAGCGTATGTGTTTACTAACTTGACAAGAATGACATAAATGTGACGAAGTGTCTTTATTACAACCAATAAAATTTTGACTCCTAAGAAAATCCAAAACATGACTACCAGGATGACCTAGACGGCTGTGCTAGACTGGAGAGGAGAGCGCAGCAAACGACAGTGGAGTGACATGAGATGTGGTGCTGGAGGTTAGAACAGGGTAGAGGTCCCCCAAACTATTGCTCCTCAGCAAGAGCGTCCCCGAGCGAAGATCCTTCATAGAAAAAACGGTGGGGTCAAACTTAATGGATACATTGTTATCAATAGTAAATTGGCGTACGAAAATTAAGTTCTTGATAATATGTGGTGCAATGACGACATTTTTTAGGGTAAGGGGTCGGGTTGAGGATCCTATGGTCTGTTGTCCGGAACCACACACAAGAATAGACATGCCATTTCTGACAATCATATTATTGATAGGACTAGAAGAAGAAACAGAAAACAATGTACCTAGATGAGAGGTCAAATGAGACGTGGCATCCATGTCCATGTAGCACTGATGTCCTAGAGGCTATAAGGTCATGTCATTAAAAAGCTTGGGTTACATCCGTAAGGCATTGATTATCACCTGAAGTAGCGGCAAAAGCATGGCTGGCAGTGGTAGGGCGCACGATAGGTGCTGGACCGAGAAGACCCGTGGCAAACCGGTTAACAGGGGTCAAGGTGGTGGTGCCCATTGTCTCGGGTACCACTGCGGAAACCGCGGTGAAGGAGGCCATTGCAAATGCAGGGGGCTGCGGTGGGCACGGATGTGGCATTTTTGGAGCTGCTGTTTTCGCTGCCGTTCCCTTTGTTCTGCGTATTTTTCTTGCCATTCCGTCGTTTACCACCACCACCTCCCCCACAGTTTGAAGAGGTCGAAGAGGCAGGTGGTTGTGGCATGGTGACCAAGACCGAGGCTGTGGAGTTACCGCTAGATTCATGGCAAGTGACATGTCTGGCCTCCAAACGAAGCATGGAAACAGCAGTCAGGTATGATGGAAAGGGTTTCTGCTGCTGGATTATGGTGGCCACAGTATGATAAGCCGATGAGAGACCATTGGTAAGTTGCAACACTAA
>JANQBM010000007.1:12118463-12134976 GCA_025594535.1 Erythroxylum domingense
AATCCAGAAGTAGAGACCAAAACATTTTTGTCATGTTTATCTTTTATCATTCGTTTTATATTTTGTGTGATTTCTTCCACATCTTGGAGCTCAGCCACATCTCCAGGCATAATTTTAACCTGGTGGTCTTTGATTTGTACACAAATCTTAAATTCTCATAAGCTAGATAGACATACTTAACCTATCAAGTCATGGCCTTACTTTATAAAAACTCTTACCAATATTTGAATCATTTTTTTATTACTGTTGCTTTACAGGTATGTCCTTGGCTGAAGGTTTCTGCATAACCAGAGCGGACATCGATGAAGCTTATGGACTTTTTAGTGGGGAAGCAAACTAAGCTTTGCTTCACAATGTCGCTCAATTTCTTTCTTGCATATGTTGTTTGTTCTATAGTCTTATCATCTTTAAAATACAAACAAACAGAAAATGGGCCTTCTATTTGTATCCATAGGTGACATCGTATACACACAGACAAATTCGTGTTTGATACAACCCTTAATTGATGTAATCAATAACCAACAATGCGTACGTACTCTACTGAGTTCATTGGTCAATTCGCTCAACAACTTTGTTATCTTCTACATGTCTTGCATATTAATTCGACCGTTTTGCAATCCGAAGTGCTTGCTTTGTGATGAACTTTGCAAAGATGAGAAAATCACAGTATTACATTCTAAAACTTTCATTCATCTAATGAATAAAGTTTTCAACGGGGGAATTTACAAATTTATAAATTATATTCATATTTTCAATCATAAATAGATTGACCTTACTTAATTAGTTGAGTAAAATAAAAGGGAAAGGGAAAGTTATTTGTGCAATCATAATAGCAAATAAAAAACTTGTTAGATTATGCTCTCGTAGTCAATCGATTTATTGCAATTTTATGTATGTCAACAAAGGCATTCTTTATCTATATATTTTTATTAATTATATTTAATATTTTAATACTAAAGATAAAGTTTTTAGAGTAATTATTGTATATTTGAAATTATGATGAAATCATTGTTATAAGATTCAATTTGCATTTATTTATTAAATTATTCTTAATTGTAGTTTTATGCAGATATGATATTGAGAGAAAGATTAAATTATCCCATGTTATGTTTGTTTTTTAAAAAGAAAGTAATGAATCTCACAAATTAAAGTATGGAGATACTTAAATAAAAATGTGAGTGCTTATTAAAGATTAAGCTTAGTAAAATGAAATATTATTTGTGCATCTATAGATCTTTTTATTATAATAGTTGTATAATTAATTCTTAGAATTGAGACTATTAAAGTATCTCCTATAGAAATTATTGTTTTTGATGCTACTTATGACCTACTTTATTTAGGATAACTCAGTCGATAGTACTTAGATGTGAATTGAATCATATAGAGATAGTTAGGCAAGTCCAAAAAAGATATGTTTATTAAAGATGTTTGGTAAAATTAGTTATTTAGTATTAGTTATTTATGTATAAAATTCAATAATTTATAAATTAATTAAACAATTTTAGTAAATTAATCAATTAAAATAAGTTGTTAAAATCAAAACAAATTAGTCTACATATATAATATATTGTATAGTTTATTTGCATTTTACAAACATTGTATGAAAAAAAAACTTTATTGTAAATATACAAAATGTTTAATATTGCATTAATATGCATGAGTGCTAATACAATAATAATAATAACATTAATCGATTTTTAATTTAATTTAATATTTTTCTATAATTTATAAACTAATTAAACAATTTAAATAAATTAATCCATTTTTAAAATTTAAATTTTTATTTTAAAAATTTTATTTAAAATAATAAAAAATGACACAATTTTTTATTTTTATCATTTTTATTTTAATTTTATTTAAAAAAAATTAAAAATTAAAATAAATAATTAAGAGTGTGATGAGTGAATGAATGAATCGCTTAAAATTTTAAACAGAATAAACGTCATATTTTAATTTGACAATGTTAGCCAAAGGATTTGAACTCGTATTCTCCGGTAAAAACCTGATATCTGTTGTGAAAAACTCTATTAGGATCAACATTTTCTTGCTTGATTCTTCTGCATTTTCTAATCTACAGAGCATAAGTACGAGATTGTCAACCGACTACAAGGTAGAAAGCACATATGTGGAATGATTGGTGATAGAGTGAACGATGCTCCCGCCTTAAAGAAAGCAAACATGGGAACTGCTGTAGCAGATTCTACAGATGCTGCTCGTAGTGTTTCTAATGTAGTCCTCACAGAACGTGGGCTCAGCGTACTCATCAGCGCCGTCCTAACAAGCTGAGCAATCTTCCAGAGGATGAAAAATTACACTGTAATTCCAAAGTAGCCAAATGATTTATGAACATATGACGCTATTACCACAAACTTAAAAGCATATATAGCTAGCAGTGGCTGCTGATAGCTAACCATTTGGGATCTTTATAGGTACTACAATGACCATATCAAAAGACAAAGTCAAACCATCTCCACTCCCTGACAGTTGGAAACTTGGTGAGATTTTCGTAACTGGTGTTGTCCCTGGCAGTTACATGGCATTAATGACTGTCGTGTTCTTCTGGGTTGCTTACGAGACTGACTTCTTCCCTATAAAACTTCTCGATTTTATGTGCCTTATTAGAAGTGATTTTTTAGTTAGCAACTTAGCCTTTTCTCTGTTTGTAGAAACAATTCCATGTGAGTAGCTTCCATAAGCGCCATTTTCAAGGAGATATCACTCAATTGACACAAGGGTTAGCTTCTGCTGTTTACCTTTAAGTTAGCACCATTAGCCAGGCATTGATCTTTAGGACTTGATCCAGAAGCTGGCCATTCACCAAGCGTCCTGGTTTTTTGCTTCTTTTCGCCTTCATTATTGCACAACTGGTACACAATTCTACAAAAACTTTGATACCCTATTTTGCATTTGGAGCTAGTTTCAGTCAATGAAAAATTCTTCCATGTTTGTGACTTTGATTGGTTTCGTATAAACAGATTGCTTCTACCATAACAACACTCGCAAACTGGGAATTTGCTGGGATAAAAAACATTAGATGGAGGTTGACAGGTGTTATTTGGGTGTTTAACATAGTGACTTACTTGTTACTTGATCCTCTCAAGTTTGCTGTTCGATATGCTCTTAGCAGAAGAGCCTGGAATCTGGTGGTCAACCAAAGGGTAACTAAGCTAAATTTTGAAACTCCATTTTCATGATGTGTTAAGCTTTCCAAGTTCTTTAAAACCCCATTATCAAAGGTGAGCTGATTTTTATTTTTGGAACTTAAACCAGACTCTTTGACTAGTAAAAACCACTTTGGTAAAGAAGAGTGAGAAGCTGCATGGGCAATTGAGCAAAGATCATTACATATGTGAAGGATATTGCAAGCACGACCTAATATTGAGTTCAGCCCAACATTTGCCAAGCCCAGTATGTAGATCATTCTACACACTTTGTATGATGTGACATCACTATCTATTGTACAACTAACGTAACAAAATTTATTGTGCGAGATCTCTTTTTATGGACTACACCTTATTAATTCACTATATATTGTACTGCTTACTAGAGGAATAATCACTGAGATTTGTCCAGTCTATTCTCTCTTATTCTTTGCCTCTGCTTCTTCGTCCCTTGTTATTCAATCTTTTAACTTGGTATTAGAGCTGGTTCGAATGGCCACCGAAAGCAACAGCATACACAGCTCCTCTACTTCCAACCAACACACCTTAAATCATACTCTTAGAATGCACATTCTAACACCACATCAACCTGGCCAAATGACGATGATCAAGCTAAATCATGAGAACTTTTTACTATGGCAGAACCTTATCTGGCCTATCATTTGAGGAAATAAACTAGAAGGGTACATTACAGGGGCAAAAGAAATTCCACCACAATATATCGAAAACACTATTGAAGGTGCTGCAGAAGTGGAGATTCAGCCAAATCATGCCTTCGAGGACTGGGTTGCCCAGGATCAAACACTTCTGGGATGGCTGTACAACAAGCTGGAAATCAGCGTAGCAACTGAGGTGATAGGCTATAGAACCTCACAGGAGCTATAGAACGCATTGAAGGAGCTCTTTGTTGTAAAAACTCGGGCCAATATCATCTTCTACAAGAGAGAATTCGTTAGAATGCAGAAAGGAAGTCTAAAGATGGAGAACTACCTAAAGGCTACAAAGAAGATAGCCGACAACCTGGCGTTAGCCGACCACCCCGTAACAATGGAGGATCTCGTTTCTCAAGCTCTTGTTGGTCTAGATTCGACTGAATATAATCCAATAGTATATCAGATAACAGAAAAAGAAAACATCACCTGGGTGGATCTACAGTCAAGGCTTCTCAATTTTGAGAAGAGACTCGAACAACTGAACGAGGATTCACTAATAGGAAACTCATTTCAGCCTACAGCAAATCTGCTGAACAACGGAAGAGTAGCATACCCTAGTAACAATAACAGGGGAGTGGAGGTAGAAATCATCATACCTACAAAGGAGGAAGGCAATCTGGACGACAGAACTTTAAGGGAAATTGACCCATATGCCAAGTTTGTGGCAAAATCGGGCACTCCGCAGCTTACTGCTACTATAGGTTTGATAACAACTATATGGGAAAAATACCTAAAGATACAAACAATGCTGCAAATGCTGCTTTCACTACTGGTTGCTAAAGTTTTATCTTCTTATAACAGACATCTCATTTCAAATAAACACTTATTCTGTGAATCCTGTCAACTGGGTAAATCCCATCGTCTGGCCTTCAACCCATCTTCTTCACATGCTAAAGAACCTTTGGAATTCATTCATTCCGACATCTGGGGCTTTGCTCCACTTCACTCTTCTGCTATGTTTCGATACTATATCATTTTTGTGGATGATCACACTCGTTATTCTTAGATTTATCCATTAAAAACAAAAGCATAAATAGCACAAACCTTTATAAATTTTAAAGTTCTAGTTAAAAACCAGTTAAACAAAAAGATCAAAATTTTTCAGTCTGACTTGGGAGGTGAATTTTTAGCTTTATCCAAATATTTCCAAGAAAATGGCATCTACACCAGATTCTCATACCCACACACTTTAGCCCAAAATGGATGCGCTGAGTGAAAGCACAGACATGTGGCTGAAACGGGCCTGTGTCTGTTAGCCGAGTCACGTGTTCCTTTCAAATTCTGGCTAGAGGCATTCGAAACTACCACCCATCTAATAAATTGACTACCGAAATCAGTTCTCAAAGGACTCTCACCATATGAAAAACTCTTCGGCAAGCCACCAGATTATTCTTTCTTGAAAACTTTTGGTTGTGCATGCTACCCTTGCCTTCGACCTTACCAAAACCATAAGCTAGAATTCCATTCAACCAGGTGCATCTTTCTTGGTTTTAGCCCACACCGCCACAAAGGCTATAAATGCCTAAGTTCAACCGGTCGAATATATTTTTCACGTCATGTAGTATTCAATGAAGAGGATTTCCCCCTCCACTCAAACTTTTTAAATACTCACTTAGCTGAAACTCCATCTGTCATAAATGTCTCTGTTTGGCTTAACAGCCTACAACCCATAACTGTTGATACCTTACTATACAATCATAGTAGTGAGTCTTTGAGTGATGATTGGCATTGACAGGTCCTGATGAAGCACCTTCAATAGTGACACCTCAATCAAGCACACCACAATTAGCAGACAACACACTGAGCTCTGGGCCATAAGCTGACTCTAACCAACCTGAAAATAGTTCTACTGGGTCTGAGCCCACATCCAGTCTAAACAATGGTAGCAACATAGCCCAAAGGAGTTTAGAAGCCCGATTAATCCCACAATAAAGGTGCCATCACACCAGATGATGACACGTGCCTAGAGCGGTATTTTCAAACCCAAAAACCTCTCACATGATTATTAGCTTTTTGCAGCAACAAGAAGCCAGATTCTGCCAAATATTCCTTCCTCTGTGCAGATAGCAATGAGGCACCCTAAATGGAAAGAAGCTATGATGGAAGAAATGCTTGTTCTCAACGGAATCAATACGTGGACCTTGGTTCCATATCAGGAAGACATGAAAATAGTTGGGAACAAGTGGGTCTACAAGGTGAAAACTCAACTAGACGGAAGCTTCCTAAAGTGCAAAGCAAGACTAGTTGCCAAGGGGTTCCACCAAATGCCCAGAATCGATTATGGCCAAACTTTTAGTCCAGTAATCAAACTTACTATATTGCGAATTTTATTGACAATAGCAGTCTCGAAGGAATGGACAATAAGACAACTCGACGTAAATAACACATTTTTGAATGGGGATTTGCTAGAAATCGTTTACATGTATCAGCCAGAAGGATTTGAAAATAGAGAGAAATCGAATGCAGTGTGTCGTTTGAACAAGGCTTTATATGGACTTAAACAGGCGTCAAGAGTCTGGTTCGACAAACTCAAATTCGCATTACAAAGTTAGGGATTCAAAAACTGTTGTACTGACTCCTCATTGTTTGTTTCTTATGTTTCAGGTTCTGTAATTTTTGTCCTAATATATGTGGACGATATAATTATAACAGGCGACGACCGTCCTACTATTCACAAACTCACAAAGGATCTGAACTCGCAGTTCTCATTAAAAGACATGGGAGATCTCCATTTATTTCTAGGGATAGAGTGGCACGGGACAACAGCGGCCTCTATTTGACACAAACAAAGTACGCAAAAGAGATTTTAAAGAAACATGGCATGGAAATGAGTAAACCATGTGAGACTCTAGCCACCAGTGTAAAGGATTTAACCATATGTGGGGGAAAACCCCTAGAAAATCCAACTCTATACAGGTAAGCTATAGGGGCACTACAGTATCTCACACATACACACCCGGATATCTCTTTTGTCGTTAACAAGCTCAATCAATTTCTGAAGGAACCAGTAGAACAACATATTAAGAGTCTGAAACGAGTCCTACGATACTTAAAGGGCACTTTAAACATAGGAATACACATCAAGCCATCAGAAAACTTCATAATTACAAGATTTTCGGATGTAGATTGGGCATGCTCTGCAGACGATAGACGATCAATGAGTGGATATTGTGTATACTTAGGAGATACTCTTATCTCTTGGAGCTGCAAGAAGTAAAGTGTGGTGTCAAGATCAAGCACTGAATCAGAATATAGAGCACTGGCATAACTTTCTTGTGAGATAGCCTGGATACAGTCCCCTCTCAAAGAGATCAAACATCATAACAAAAGCATCCCAATCACTTGATGTGACAACGTAAGTGTAACTGCTCTTGCCAATAATCCCGTATTTCGTGCAAGAACCAAGCACATAGAGATAGATGTGCACTTTGTAAGAGACAAAATGCTGCAAAGAAAGCTAGACATTCGATATGTACCCTCATG
Organism: Erythroxylum domingense; assembly: GCA_025594535.1. NCBI lineage: Eukaryota > Viridiplantae > Streptophyta > Magnoliopsida > Malpighiales > Erythroxylaceae > Erythroxylum > Erythroxylum domingense. Next base: position 12,125,821 of record JANQBM010000007.1, read on the forward strand.
TGATCAAATAGCTGACTGCTTCACAAAGATCCCAATCCACTCACAGTTCAAATATCTGCGAAATAAATTGGGAATCATAAAGAAACCAGGAACCATGTCATGCTTGAGGGGGGCTATGAAGGATATTGCAAGAACGACCTAATATTGAGATCAGCCCAACATTTGCCAAGCCCAGTATGTAGATCATTCTACACACTTTGTATGATGTGACAACATTATCTGTTGTACAACTAACGTAACAAAATTTGTTGTGCGATATCTCTTTTTATGGATTACACCTTATTAAGTCACTATATATTATACTACTCACCAGAGTAATAATCACTGAGATTTGTCCAGTCTATTCTCTCTTATTATTTGCCTCCGCTTCTTCGTCCCCTGTTATTCAATCTTTTAACTACATGGGCTCCAATATGGTGAATGCAGAAGATCCACTGATAGGAAAAGCAGTGTTGGAGAAGCCAATCACATGGCTGAAGAAGCCAGAAGACGTGCAGAAATTATAAGGTTTGGTCCTTCTACTCCTTTGTTCATCATTATTTTAATGTAACTTTAGTCAGAAAGCTTTTGAAATGTAAAATGTATTGAATCTCATTCCAACCTTCTCTTTTCTCTTTTGTCTTCTACCTATATTTTCATGCAAGCCAATTGAATCAAAAGCCAACTATTTAAGAATGAGACAAACATGGAGGTGAGTGAAGAACTACCAAGACCACTAAAATTCACGCAAGACCAAGTACCAACTAGATATATAGCTAAAGCACCCACAACTTTAATGTGTGTATATATGCCTACGTATATTAGTATATGTAAAGAGTAGAGAGCTCCATGCTAATCAAATTATTACGGTGATCTTCAACTTTCACCATGCTAACATTGACCATCTACATGCATTTCTTTCTATACATAAATTATATAGATGTCTACGTTATGTACATACGTACGTGTGCATGAATCATGTATGCTGCGCGTGTTTGGATTCTAATGATTAACTGAAGTTTGTGTCCTATGAATGTGAGCAGCTTTAGTTTCATTTCTTTCTTTTTATACAAGGAGAAAGACCAATTACAAACTAACACAAACTTGTACGAAATAAAACACCCTGTGTGTCCTATTGATAAGTCTCAAAACTTTGCAAGGGTATATCGTGAAGCCTTTGGGTGCCTGCACCTGCCATGGATGCTAAAGAAGCCAAATTATCAGCACACCTATTCCCTTCTCGATAGACATGCTGGTATTGAGTGACCCAGTCTTGATTCTGAAGCTCCCGAATTCACCAGACCAAGTGATTCTTGTCTGTCCTTAGGCGCTCGGATGAAGATAAGATGTTAATGACCTCCAAAGAATCTGTTTTGAGAATCACATGACGATAGCCTAGCTCCCAAGCCAACTGGAAGCTAATAAATGTCCCCCACAATTCTGCTGACAATGGTGAGCACACTCTAATTTGCTAAAGAAATTCGCCACACCGCTTGACATATGCTATTTCTAATCACCCATAGTAGTTGCAATTCTGGATTCCAGTCGAACAGCCCCCTCTGTATTAACTTTAACCCATCCTTCTATTGGTTTAATCCATCCTATCGAGGTACCCAGAGAGACTCCCGATTTCGGTATGACTCGACCCACTATAGCTCTGGCCTATTTTATCCTGTCAACATAATTGATCACTTCCTTTGCTCCTGACGCTAGCCACTGAAAATCCTCCTCCAATATACTTTTGTTGTGCCACGTACCAAAGTAACCAACAAGATGTTACAAATATAGTACGTTCCATTGGCATTTACCAAATCACTAACTGAAGCCGATAACAAAAAATTAGGGGGTGGAGAGAGCGAGACTAGAATTAGGGGTCCCCAGTCACCAGCCCACACATCCATCCAAAAATTTATTCAGTGCCCATTTCCTATTTGCCACTTAATGCCTTGGTGAACAAATCTCCGCGTAGCTATTATCCCTCTCCAAATTGTCGAAGCCTCTTTCCTTTCTATAGAGATTGGTAAGCGATTGGCTTCAAACTAATACTTAGCCTGAAGAATCTGAACCCAGAGAGTATTAGGTTTGGTAATTACTGCACAACCTAACTTAGTGAGTAATGCATCGTTGGAGGAACAAACTTTTTTAATCCCTAGTCCTTTTGCTTGTTTAGGTTGACAAACTGTCTCCCATCGAACCAGATGCACTTTCCGTTGGCCATTCTTTGTATCCCAGATAAAGTCCCTCATGATCTTCTCAAGGTCATCACAGAGTTGTCGTGGCAGTTGCACCGTTTGCATTGTGTAAATAGGAAGTGAGGCTATAATAGACTGCATTAAAGTGACCCCGCCTGTTAGAGATAATTCGCTGGCCCTCCAGCAGGCAAGTTTGCTCTGGGCTTGGTCCAAAACATATTGATACATTGTTCGTGTGGTACATTCGTGGATTAAAGGCACGCCTAAATATTTTCCTAGGTTGGTAGCATGTTTAAAATGGATCACTCGGCTAAGTTTTCGCATGGTATCCCGCTGACATTTTTGGAGAAGAAGATTCGAGTTTTTTCATGACTGACTTTTTAACCAGAAGCCCTACAGAAAGTATCCAGTACCCGCAACACAACTTGTACCTGAGATGATGATGCTTTCGTAAATAAGACCAGATCATCTACGAAGAAAAGATGAGAGATGGGAGGTCCGGTGCCACTCATATGAAGCGGTCTCCAATTGCCTTTGCTGACTTCATCGTCTATGAGATACCAGTCTTTCCATGCATAACGCAAAAAGTTAAGGTGATAATAGGTCTCCTTGCCTAATTCCTTTTGTTGATGTAAATGAATATGATAGAGTCCCATTCCAATTAATTTGCATGGCGACCGTGGAGATACACTTTATAATAAGACTACTCAATTTAGGTGGTAACCCAGTGTCCCGTAATGTGTCATGTATAAACTCCCAGCAGAGGCAGTCATATGCCTTCTCTAAATCAACTTTGATTGCCATGACGCAAATCTTCCCCGTCTTCTTTCTCATGGAGTGGATTGCCTCCTAAGCTATTATAATGTTATCCATGATATACCTACTCAAAAAGAAACTACTTTGGGTTTTGGCAACAATTGAATCAAGATGAGTTTTCAGACTATTCACAATAACTTTGGAGATTGCCTTGTATAAGACCGTGCAAAGGCTTATAGGCAGGAATTGAGTGATGGAAGTTGGGGAGGGTACTTTGGGAATCAACACTAGTACTATTTTATTCACCTCTTATTCCCACAACTCCAGTCTAAAAACCTTTTGAATAAAGTCCACCACTGCTAGACCAACTTTACCCCATTGGTGCTGAAAAAAGGAGGCATTGTACCCATCTACCCTTGGGGCTTTGTTTGGATTGATACCAAAAATTGCATTCTTTATTTCTGGCGTAAAGACAGTTTCGATAAGGGCCTGCATTGTCTCTTTGGATAGTATTGGAAAGGCCCCTAAGATTGGATACTGGAAACTACTTTCGACCTTAGAAGCAAACAAATCTATATAGTAATTCTTGTCTAATTGCCTCAGTTGGTTTTGATCCGAAATCATCTATCCCTCTGTATTGAATAATCGTTTGATCCTCAGCTTCTTCTTCCTCACCATGGCTAGGTTGTGGTAATATTTGATATTCTGATCGCCCTGAGAGAGCCACTTACTACGGGATTGTTGATACTAGTTGATCTCCTCTTCACAAAGGACTTGGATTAGTTCCCCTCGGAGGTGATCCACTAATGCCAACAGTGAATCAGAAGAATGTTGTTCTACTGCCCTTTGAATATCGTCTAACCTGGCTAATAACCTTTTTTTCCAGTGGAAGATGTGTCCAAAAACGAGTTTGTTCCACATCATAAGATGTGAGGAGAGGGTGGTTAACATGTTTGGCAAGTTTGACACAGTTGGGGGCCAATAATTCGCGATGATTTTGTCAAAAGCATCATGAGTTAACTAGGCCAACTTAAATCGGAACACTAGTGGGGACTTGACACTCGGAGTATTCCTACCTAAGGCTAGCAACATAGGTCTATGATCGGAACCTAGAAGCTTTAAATGTGTGTTAGAAGCTAGAGGGAAGGTCTCCTGCCATAACGAAGAGCAGAAAATCTGATCCAATCTAGCCTGTATCCTTCCCCTCCTCCAAGTAAATTTGGGACCAACATAACCCACATCATGGAGTCCACAGCAATGTACCCATTCCTTAAACTGCTTATGCACCACCGGTGTGGCACGCGCTCCTTTCCTTTTATCAAAATTCTCCAATTTGGCATTAAAATCTCCGCCAATTACCCAAGGTAGGGAGACTTGACTTCCAAGCCAACTCAGGTACGACCATAAATATTTTTGAGTCACAAAATGGAGGCTGGCATAAATAGCAGTAAACGCAAAAGTAGAGGCCCCATAGTGGATGTGAGTGTGTACAAATTGCCGATTCACAACTACCACAGATACTGCAAAGTCTAATTTCCATAACATCCATATACTACCCGCAAACCCTACAGCCTCAACCCCGTAGGAAGCATCAAAATCCAGTTTCCTCACTACCTCATTGGCTCACCAACCACTAATTCTTGATTCCACTAAAACCAATAACCTTGGCTTATGAGTGAAAATGTAATTTGTCAAAATATTCAAAAAGGTGTGTCCTCTTGCCCCTTGACAATTCCAAATTAATATGGACATATAATAGAAATAGGGAGAAAGGTGCACCCGCCTATACCTGCAGTCCATCCTGGATTGCTACAATGCACTCTCATCTGTTTCTTCCAGGGAGATGCGATTCCATCTCCGCCACTGCTACCTGGTCGAAGTTGTCTACCAGGTCCATCGCCCCTTGACCGAGGTCAGGAGGTTCAGAAGGTGGGAGTATGGAGTGCTACTCATCATCGATTCCATCATCCCTGAGCTCCATAAGTCCAAACATTGGGCTTTCATGCACGCCCCTACTTATCTCTCCCACTAAATTAGTGTTGCAAAGTATAGTAGTGGGAGATGTAAGACGGACTGCTGAATGATTCTCCGCTGGGCGTTTTAAAGTCTGGAAATGTGTAGAAGCTACCAGTTTTTTCGGTGATGGGTGCGGGTGTGAAGCAACCAAAGGGCTTTTCTCCTTATGGGACTCCGATTGCCCCAAAACCTTATTACACGATTTTTGTTAAGATCCAGTTGAGAGGGGCCGCATTCCAATAGGTTGTTGAATTGTTGTGCCCACGTTGAAGCCCGATTGTGCATTTTGAAGCCCAGTGAAAGATCTTACAGTATGAACGTATATCGGTAGAGCTGTTAGGCCTTCCATCTTGTCGACGTCTGACAACACAAAGAAACGTGAGCCAGATATGCGAAAATCAGTTGGGGATTGACGTGAGGTTTATTGATATTGTGACCATTGTTGAGTACGGATTGGTTTTCGTTGGATCTAAATCCAAGGTCCGTAAGCTGCGGTGGTCTTCTCCCCCAATGTCTCCCTAGATTCGGTGGGTTGCTGGACCTCCGGTGTTGGAACTGGTACTTCCGTTTTCAGATTTGATTGTTGCAGTACAACTTGATCGGTTTTCCTAGAAATGCATGTCCCCGCGTCATGACCCACTATTCTGCAGTGGAAGCATATTTAAGGTAGGCCCTCGTAAGCCACCCGTAGAGTCTCTTCGTCCAGTTCCACTTGCGGTAGCAGTGGTAGGCTTAGATCTATATCAACTGCTATGCGGGCAAATTTACCCCGTTGAGCGAGGATCGTAGTTTCATCTATCTTCACTGTCTGCCCAATTAGATTCCCCAGAGCAGTAAGAATCATAGGGTAGTATCTAGAAATTGGTAATTCAGGAAAACGTATCCACAGGGCCAGTCCTGAGATTTTGTAAGCCCGGGACGAAAGAGAAAATATGGGCCCTTGATATTAATTAAAAATAAATTAAAATTTTTTTAATAAACTATTTTTTTACATATACTTTTTTAAAAAATAATAGTGGGCCCTGGGAAGGGGCCCACCTCACCTTGCCCAAAGCTGGGGCTGCGTATCCAGACCACCGCCCGTGTGACCTTGCCTTGTGCCACACTGAAATCGGGATACCAACGTTGGACCGATAATGCATGTCCTAGTATTACCCAAGGACCATAAGTTAAGGCGTTGAGAAAGTCAGATTTTTCGATGAAATTCACTAAGAAGAAATCATGGTCCAAGTCTACTACTTTCACTAGACCAGTCGGCTTCCACATGAGGTTCAGTCGAGTACAGAGTAACTTATATCCCACTCGCCTTCTGATCAATTTCATGATGACAACTTTCTCCCACCTCTTGTCCAGTAGCAGTTTAAGCGTAGGAGATAGTACTATACTGGGATCAGAATGATATCACCTTCTTCAATATCGATTGGTTCCTTATAAGGCCAGGCCAGTTTCATGTGGCCATCCTCCACTAGTTGAGGACCTGGTACTGCTACACTATATGAAATCCTCTCGCAGGGAAGAGGATCTTCCTCACACCCACGGACTCGGACTTTTCTAGTTAGGTGACCCTCTTGAGCAAGAGTCTAAGCTGTCGATGTTACTGGAACAGTATCAAAGCGTTTAGAGGTTTCCATAAAGTTCACAGTTTACACGTTTTGTGTAGGTGTTTGATGGTTGAAAAATTCAGTTTCATTTATTAACTGAGTTTTGACCCCATCTCCTAAATCCTAATTGTAATACATAAAGAATACTACACTTGCATTATATAGGAGAGCCTGTCGTAAGTGACCCACCACGACCAACATCACCAACTTACTCTTTTTCGTTGACCTAATGGCTATATGCATGGTTTATTCTAGTTTAAGTGTAAACCCACTACGACGTGACGATTCATTTCCAATATGTTGCCTATCAGGTAAAGATTAACAGTATCATGTTGCTTGTCAGGTAAAGATCTCATTTTAACTGGGGAAGACACCCACAACAGGAAGATAACACTCTTTTTTTTCAAAAAAATAGTGGGTCCCACTTTAAGAATCACTACATTAAAACTGGAGTGGAACCACCTCTATTTAGACATATGATGGATCCCACATCAAAAATTAAAAATTTTCATGTTTAATATTTTTTTGCCAGATAAATAGGTAACTAACGGTACACTAACACCGTTAATAGTCAGGTTCAACTTGAACATTTTCTAAATATTAGGGTTGATTTTAAACATTTTGAACGTTATGGTGTATTTTGAACATTAGTGTAAACATTAAGGTTTAACTCTTTTGCCTAACTATGCATAAATAGGTTGAGTCAAATCATTATGACAATCTTAATATGTGGATGGCTGTGATATAGTGTTGGATGTTAATCTATGATTATAAATTATTTAATTAAAGAAGAATTAAAGATAAATTGAAAAAAAATAAAATTAGGATTCTATAATTTATAATCATCATCAACATATTAAGAACCTAATATGTCACATATAAGTGAGCAGTTAAAAAGAGAACAATCAATTTAAATTAAGCTAGATTTAACTGTAAAGTTTGATAAACTTCAAGAATTAAACATGAGATATTTAATTTTATTAAAATTAAATTATAATGTAATTATAATTAGAGTTAGACTTTAATATAATTAGGAAGTTTAATTTTAATGAGAAACAAATTATATAATCATTTTTTATAAGTAGAAAAAAAGACATAAGAAAGCTAGCACTCCTCCCTTTTCATCTCAAATAATTGAGTTCTTTATCTCTAATTTGTGGATATTATTAAAGGTTAGACATGCGGGTAACTTATGGTTGATAATTTGAGAAATTTTTTTTACAGGAGTTTGAATCAAGCATGATTGAATATATGATTGATGCTTTTTAGGTCATTCAATTAGTAAGATTCGATCAGAAAATTATAAACTTTTATTTTTTATTGCACTCATAATTAGATCACCTTTAGTTTTTTAATAGTGATATTAGAGTCTCTTTTAATTGTTTAACTTGATTAAAGTGACTTGATTATTATTTATTTGATAAAATTAAGGATTAAAATTTTGTTTTATGGAATTACTTAATAAAGGTTAGGGTATAAAACATTAGGCTTTTATTTTGTTTAATTAAAACGAAAACATGCATGCCTCCTCCTTAACTTTGATATTCTACAAATTGGGTTATATGTTTGCTATGTTTTCTAAATTGAAGATTTTGCATGTTCCCTTAATTCCAAAAAAAATCCATTGTATGCATTAGTGTGTTCTAGGTATGAAAGTTTTAAACATACCTTTGGTATATGTTTTTTGATGTTCTAGAAATTGATTTCTTTATTATGCTTATAACAAATATCCATTCTAGCCCTCCTTTTGTGTTGTTCAAAAATTTTCATTTGTATGCCTCTTATTTTCTTACTTTTGAAATTGATCAATTACATGCTCCCATAGTTGTAAGCATTCTGGAGACCATAAAGAGTATGTCCCATTAGCTTTAATTTATGGAAAAATGCCCTTGGGGCTCTTAATTATGTTTGAATATAGTTCCTTAGAGATCGTGATTGGTTATTTTTGTCTCATGTTTATGGAGTTATAAAGGATGAGAAGCTTTATCTGATCTCCATCATCAAGAGTACTACTAGACAACATTGCTAATGGTGGTCCTTCCACTAGCGAAATTAATCGCTATTAGTGAAGTTGCAAGCTAGTGGCTCACCACTAGCAAGGGAATGATGCCCAGATTAAGGCGAAGCACCTGGCAGCGAGAGGCAATGGAGACTGGAGAAGTAGGCAATGACACCAAAAATAGGGAGGTAGTAGTTGCGTTAAAACCCTAACCTAGATAACGATAGGGCGAGTCCGAGACATGTGCCCTACATGGAATAGAAACCTGACGTGTCTAACATATGCTAGACAAAAATTGGTTAACGTGTGTAGTTTGCTTTACCTTTTTTTTTTATTTTTTGTGTTTTGAACCTTATTTTTTGGTTAAATCAGTTTAATTAAAAAATTAATTTGTTTAATTTGTATTAAATTGTTTTGTAATTAATTAAAAATTATTTTCAAGAATGTAATTTTAATATGAATAACAATGAAATTTATTTTAAGTTTTTAATATTTGAATTATTTAATTAAATTAGTTATTAAATTAGTAATTAGGTTTAAGCAAGGTTTCAAAGAATTTTATTTTATAATTTGATTATATTAGATATAATTAGTATAATGAGATTATATTAAT
>JANQBM010000007.1:12187866-12203594 GCA_025594535.1 Erythroxylum domingense
AATAATTGATAAATATTATTTATCATTTTTTATTAATATATATTATATTTATTTTTTCATATAAAATAAATTCTATAATTTATTAAATTTTTATTTTTTAATAATAATAATAATAATAATATGATGATGATGATGATGATGATGAAGAAGAAGAAGTAAGAAGATAAGTTTAATAAATTTAATTATAATTAATGTTTTAAATATTTAAAAATCAATTGTTTGATTTTTACTATTAATTAATAATATTAATGATTGACTTTTCAATGACTACTAGGTATTGATGTTGATTAACTTTTTTATTGTATTAGTTTGTTGGACTTAGTCTTAGAATTGATTAATTTATGTCTTATTGATTTATTAGACTTACTATTAGTGATAATTAATTTTTTTATCATATCATTCCACTAGACTTAGGATTAGTGATAATTAATTTTTGGCAAATTTATTCTTAAGATTTACATCCTCTAACAAATTTAGCCCTAACGTTCGGAGAGTACAAATGAAATCCTAATATAATGTTAAAATTTAATCCTAAATTAACGGAGAAACTGATGACAATGTGATGCCCGTTAATTTTCTGTTAGATCAGCAATGACTAGGTAGATGTTTATATTATTTTATTGTGTAGGTGAGTTCTACACTGTCATGTCATATCCACGTGGCAATGTAGGATCTGATTTCTTAAAATAAAAATTAAAAATTTTATTCATATTTTTACCTATATGACCTATTATAATTAATTAGCCCTAATTTTTGTTATCCTATCAAATTTACTTAACTAATTAACTTGTTAAGTTAATAGATTAGTTAACCTTAACTTTTATTAACCTAACAAATTAAATTAACCAAATAACTTATTAATTTAACTAATTAAAATTTGTAATTAACAAAGTTAAAATAAGTATAATTCAAATCCCTAACAAAGTAAAATTTCCCAATTTTCACCGATATTCCCCCTCCATCACCATCTCCAATCATCCTACAACAGTAGTTGCTGGTCACTGGCAAAGTCATCAGTAATCGCTCTACAAAGTCCTCATGAACGCCCTACAAATTCTTCACAAATTGCCCTACAAAATCCTCACCATTTTCAACTTGACAACATGTTAAGTTTATTATGGTAAAAAAATTTACATCATCTTAAGTTATTGCGTCTACTTTTTTTGTTAGATTATGTCATGTGTTTCGGCTGCTTTCTTCATATGGACTACACATGGGAGACAATCTCATGTGAGGACATATGTATTTTGCCTTGCATCTCATATGGTCATATGTGAATGTTTATGTTATTAGGCTTATGTATATGAAAAAATAACACTTTTAGGAATGAAGCCAAAACTTCTTTTGTCGCTTGTATACATTGATGTGCTCCAATAACTTTTTGATGCTTCCTTTTTTTCACTGAATGTACATGTAGGTGCAATGGTATTACTAGGTGATCTGGAGTGAATATAATCTTTTAAAAAGACTACTTTAATTTCTTTATCCCTTACCTCACTTATAGCATGGGTTTATCAAATTTAAAACTAAATTTTTTCTCAATCCTAGGTGCAAACCACATAATTAGAAATTTATACTACATCAAAAATCAGTTTTATGTTTTGTTCCTTGTTTAAAGAAACCCTAAAAGAATTTGTACTTGTATCATATTCAATTTTTAACACTTCATTATAGGATTTTGATTTATCAAAAATTGAATAACTTGTTTCATTTACATTCCTAATATTTCTCTATCTTTATTTAAAGTAAAATTTCTTCTTATAACACATATCAATATTATGTCTTATTAAGCCATAATGAATGCACATTACCTTGTTGCCTTTTTTTAATCCCAAAACCTTCCTCTGACTATAAATTGTTAGTACCCTCTCACGCTTTGTTTGTTATAATTTCCTCTCGTTATATTATTTTCTTCTCTAAATTCAGTTTTTGAACTTATTGTTATTAATTTATCTTTTATACTGAATAACTATAGTAAATGTTTTATCCTTATAATTGACCATTTACCAAAGAGACTTGTTACTATGATACCTTAATAGAGTTAATTTGTAGTATTTGAGTTTTTATTTTTTAATTGGTAGAAGGTAGTTAAGAAATTAACAATTTATCATCACTTTTTATTCTAGATTAAGAGTGGAAGCATTGTGACTTACTATTTATGATTCGAATTTGCTTGCGAATACCTTGTTGTGCTCTTCTCTAAATTCATTTCTTAAATTATTATTAATAATTAAGTTGTCTTTTATACTGAATCACTAAAGTACATGTCTTAGTTGATGAAGGAGGTTTCTTTATTTTAATAAATGTGATATGTCCTTAATTGATTATATATTTACTTCATAATACTTAGTGATTAATGCCATTATGAAATGCAAGAGACCAAGGAGGAAAAATCGAGAAAGAGCTAACCAGAGGAGGAAGCAACTAGCAAGGACACAATTGATTAGGATATAACACAATATAAAGAGGGGCTTAGAAGAGTGAGGACTAAAGAAGACATAGGAAAACTACAAACTGAGTAAAGCATAGTTTGAAGGAGTAACAAGCTAAATGGAATGAGAGTAGGAGTAACTACCAGAGTATAACATAGAGAAGCAAATAGCAAGGATACCATTGAGCTAAAAGAGAAAGTAGAAGTCACTGTTTACCTCTAACGACAAAATTTTTAACATCATGGATAAAAGATGTCAACTTAATCTTGCACATAATCAAGGAGAGAGCATCATTACTTACAATAATAGATGTACTTGCCTAGTTACTAAGTGATATATTTATAATAGTAAAATTTTCTATAATATTGTCATAAAAGTAACATATCATTATAAGTACTCGATTAAGTTATTAGTGTCATTGTCCAAAAAGCAAATACATTTGGAAATTTTATTAATTAATTTCATATCCTTGTATAGTCATTTTCTTACTTTATTTTTATAAGATTTTAAATATTTTTTAACTTTTGTAAATTTTTTATATCTTATCTTATGTTATTTTTATTCTAATTTCAAGGGTGATTTTAGTATATGAAAAGAAACCAACAGTCGGTATTTCTAAAAAAAGATTGAAAACTTAAGAGAATACTATGTTAGAATTGAAGAAAGTGGATTAAACAAGAACTTAGGAATACATTGAAACTACAACTATAAAAGATGGAAAAGAAAAAGAAGAACAACGATGAAATATGTTAAATCATCTCTTATGGATATACAATCAAGCATTGCAAGGCTGTAGATAAATGCTCATTATTTTAAGATTAAGCCTAACGTAATCTAGATGCCTTAATAAAATGGAAAATTGATAGATTACTAATGAAGATCCTAATAAACATATTGCCTAATTTTTAGAGATATATGACATATTCAAGATCAACAGGGCGACCAAAGACACCATTAGGTTAAGGTTATTTCCATTCACATTAATGGATGGAGCTAAATAATAGTTTAAAGCATTATCAATTGGATAAATTAACATTTGAGAGAGTATTTTAAAGAAGTTCCATTCCATATAATTAAAACCATCTAAGACAACAAAAATAGTGAATAATATCTCTTCTTTACAATGCTTTGACAACGATAACTTATATGAACATGATAGGAATATAAGGATCTACTAAGGAAGCATCCACACCATGACCTCCTAATATGCATGCAAGTTTAGACATTTTACAATGTTCTAGTAAAATCTATTAGGTAGATGACAGGTGTTGCAGTAGGTGAAATATTGAACAATAGGACTTTAAAGGAGCTCTAGAGTTAATAGAAGATATGACTATAAATAACTACCATTGACATTAAGAACGGTAAGAATAAACAAATATGCTAGGATCCATAATATAGGTAGTATGATAGAACTGACAGCTTAGATAAAGGTGATAAAAAGAAAATTAAACAAACTAAGCTGTCCATCAAGAATAACTTAATTTATGATTTGATAAGCTAAGGAAAGGATACTAAGAATTAAGTGCCCAAGTAAGAACCCCAATAATGGAATCAGTAGAGTAAGTAATTTTATTTAAATCTTATGTAAAAAATAATAATATAATATTTATAATTCAGGGTAGAAAATTATCTGAATTTCTTTTGGAGCACTCAATAAGTTCCAAGATAGCCCCTGTCAAGTTTTCAGTAGCCTATATAGAAAGCAAAGTAGTAGAGTCTAGAAAATATAATGAAGCAACTGCTTATTGATTCTAGAATCATAAAACTTTAATAAGAAATTTCAAAGTTTAGAAAGGCTAACTGACTGATATGATCATAGAGAGACCATAAGACACTTTGCCTAGTGACACAATCCCCAACCCTAAGGAGCATATATAGGAGGTTACTCTCAAGGTGAGGAGTTGACCAACACTAAAAAGGAAGAAAATAGAAAAGAAAACAAGAAGAATGAGGCTAATACCCAAGAGGAGTATGAAGAAGATCAAGATAACAAAGACCTTAAAAAGGAAATTGTTGAGATAAATTTTAATAAAAACAACGAAAAATTCCCTAAGATATCATACTACCAAAGATGAGTGACTTAGGGATTTTTAACATTTCATGCATAGTTAGTGATATTTATATTAATAAAAAATTAGCATATTTAGGAGCAAATATTAATATAATGTCTTATGTTATACTAAAAATATTAGGATTAGGTGAACTAGAACCATTAGAAAAGTGATGTGTCTAGTAGCGCATCGTAACACTACAAAAAATATTAAACTTAAAACTATAGCTAGTGATAAGTCTAGGTCTATCTATATATCTAATTATGTATGTAAAAAAAATGTGCCCAAATCGTGAATTTACACGACGGTAAAAGTAGATACATGACTGTGTTTCTCGTAGGTCATGTTGAATTGATGTTCTTCTTGCAATTTCTTATCAATCCTCAACCTAATCCATCTCCTTCTTATTCCACAAAGACAATTGAGTTTGAACATCAAGAGGATGGCTCAAAGAATATGCTTTTAACTCACTTTAGCTCTTATGTTTCCAAATTGTTCCTAAAACCAAATATGAACCAAAATGAGTTTCTTAAACATTTCATAATATTAATCACTAAGTGTTATGAAATAAATATAGAATCAATTAAGCACGTATCAATTTCTCCCACATTTAGCTTTTGACCATCTTCGGGAAAAACAATAAAATCAAAGTCACAAACTAAACACTTTCACTCATTTTCCATATTTCCTAAGAATATATAATCATAAGAAAAGATGAATAACTTTCAAAACCATGTCAAGAATTCAACATCAAATTCATCTACTCATGATTAATCAATAATTATCACCTTTAGAAATTGAGCAATCTAGTGGTTAACTTGGACAAAATGTGCTTAGATAAGATAGATGCATAGGTACACTCATACACCACTCATTATTATGACATTCCAAAACTTTGTATATCATTTCATTTCTTCACAGTAGGATTCACATGCATAATCATGAATCAATAAGACTTTTTAAGGTTGTAATGGGGGTAAAGGCTAAGGTAAGATGTATTTGTATAGTGTATTGCAAAAACTATCAAAGCTAGTGAAGCAAGAAAAATACTCAATTTAACATCAAGTGCCAAAATTATCATTCACTCAAAACTGGGTATTATCAGCTACGATGAATGTCAAAAATATGTTTCACAACTCAAATTCGAGCTCTCACAACATAATCCACATAAAGCATAAATCCCTCGCAACAATTGATGATAAACAATACGTTATAACCATAAATGGTGATCCTTCAAAACAACATCTACCTCATATCTATCATAATTAAATCACCCATTCCAACAACTTTAGGAGGAAAAACTAATCATGAATAACTTTGCAAAAACAATTGTATTTCCTCCTTGAAACTTTTATTTAAACACTTTTTCTTTTTTCTTTTTCTTTTCTTTTTCTCTTTTTTGTTTCTCCTTTTCTTTCTTTTTCTTTTTTTAATTTTTCAACAAAAATTGAAAGAAGCTGCATTAATATTGGAATTCATTGACAAGGCTTAAAATGGCATTCCAATAATTATAACTAACCTACATATATGCACACCCATACACTTATACTCTTGTGCATCCACAATCATCAATAATCAACAAATGCTTTACTAACTTTAAGGCTTGGGTAGGACATTTAGTTAGGTTAAAAGATGTAATGTGGTTAACAAAAAAAGAAAAGACAAATAAAGCTCAAGGTGCTTAATAAAGGGAAAAATCAATCAATAGGTAGGCTATTTGGCTAATATAGCTTGTATAAACAAAAAATGCCTATATCATTTCCATATTGTGGTCTCAAATAGAAAATCAAATCAAAGTCAGGATGTACATGTCATAAAGTTCACATATAAACAAAAGACAATGAGACCGATATGATGTGTCAGTCTATAAAGGCTTAAAAATCTCACTGGATTGCGTCTACTACTAGTCACTATTCTTCTAAAGATAATACATATTGACCTATTACAAGAGTAAATGTACATACTTAATTTGCCATGAATTTTTCTAGCTAATTCATTCTCTAATTATAACTATATAGTCCTAAAAGAAATAGAAAAAAGAGAAACTATTTTTTTGTTTGTATTAATTCTCTCTCTTTTTATTTGAAAACTTAAAAACATGTATGAAACAAGCAAACTTAAAAACACATATGCATATCCTAATATATACAAAAATGTAAAGGAAAAGAAATAAACTTCCCTTGGGTTGCCTCCTAAGAAGCACCTTTTTTTATTATCGTTGGCTCGTCTTCTTGTTTTCCTCTTCACATGACAAAGTGATGATCTTCAAGTATCACAACTTACACTTTCTCCACTTGAGGTTCTTTAGGATAGGACTTAAGTTGATGATCATTCATAATCAGTATCTTCCCTATCCTCATACTTTTAATCTCTATTAAGTCCCTGCATTCTTAAAAAATTTCCACTATCTCTTCACTGTTTTCCTCTTCGTTTAATTTCTTCAATCTGCTAGCTAAAGGTGAAGGGTTAGTCTTAACAACAATTAGGCACTCAGTACTCACCATTGAGCTAAATGATGTATCCTTATCTCCTTCGAGCTCCTTCTCCACTTCTTCTACACTAGTAATCCCTTGAGAATTCTTCTGAGGATTCACAAGCTCCTCTCCACTTCTTAAGGTTACTGAGTTAACTTTCCTTAGATTCATCTCAGTTAAGATGGTTGCGTTTCTCCGCTTTGCGATGCTAGGTGGTTGATAGCTACTGGCAACTGACCCATCTAGCTTGCCAAGTTCTAGATTCTAGACATTGTATCTTATCAAAATTGTAGAGTATTAATAGGAAGAGACATGACTAAATCTTCCAGAGAGGTATCTAAGTTGAAATCAAAGGCTTCTGATTTATGCGGGAATTATTGTGCAACTTGTAGCTCATCTAAGAAGTAGTCTTGCTGGCTACCCCCTCCATAACCTAAGTTCGGTTGATCACTCCAACCTAGGTTATAGGATTGGGAATATGGGCTATAGGAAAATTTTCCACCAAGAGCATTGATAATATCCAACAATGACATAATCCCTTCCATGTGTCCTTTTACACATAAACACTAAACAAAAAGTGAAAAAATAATAAATAATTGAAAAAATTAATTATAAACAAATATGTACCAAAAACTAATTAAAATAAAAAACAAAAACTAAAGTATCACATTCCCTGGCAATGACGCCAAAATTGGCAGTGTGTCGTAACACTATATAAAATAACTAAACTTAAAACTAAAGCTAGTGATAAGTCTAGGTCGATTGTGTAAAGCTTTCAAAATGAAAAAAAATTGGTGTTTAAGTTATGTGGGGGTTTAGTTTTATTTCAAATAAGAAAATAAAGTAAAATTAAACTAATGAATGAAAATTAAAGAAAAAATCAAAAGGTGATAAAAGTGATGAATGCATTAGGGATCTAGTCTTAGTTCAATCTCAGCCTATACACGAATAAATATATTTCATTGTTTTGTTATTCTTATACCTTTCTTAGAAACTATTGGTCGTAGATCAACAACAAACTCTGTTAATCATGGTTTTCCCTTAAGTCATATTTAATTAAAAATAAGTTTTTTAATTAAACCTAGCTATAGGACAACTTAGAACAAGCTCTCTAGATTTAATCGGACAGTCACATTACGAATATGGAAAACAAACCAATCTAGGCAACAACCACACAAGCTCGAATTGTTTAAACTATATTACATTATCCTTAATGATTCATTGTCGTTAGTTGCTATAAATGAATCTAAACACGACTATTACATATTGTATTTAAAATTCTAGCAATTGGTTCATATACAAACAATCTAATAATAACGAGAATAGCGATCATCCATATATGAATACCCAAATCAATTAAGCAAAGGATAACCTAAACAAATCCTAGGGAGAGAAAAAACAACAAACACATTTTAGATACACCCAAATGTGTTCTTCGGTGTCGATTTCACCTCCGAAGAGGGTTGAGGAAGCTTAGCCCTCCATGGTCTCCAAAATATACATGTTTTACCCCTCATTTTTCTCCCAAAATGATTCATATCTCTTCAACCACTCAAATGTCATTTTATATTAAAAATTAAGATTCTGAAGAGATACATAATTTGATATACGGCTGTCTATCCAATCATGTATGCTAAAAAATGTGCCCAAATTATGAATTTACACGACTATGTATCTTCTAGATCTTGTTGAATTAATGTTCTTCTTGTAATTTCTTGTCCAATCCTCACCCTAATCCATCTCCTTCTTATTCCACAAAGACAATTGAGTTCGAACATCAAGACGATGGCTCAAAAAATGTGCTTTAAACTTACTTTATCTCTTACACTTCCAAATTGTAGCTAAAACCAAATATGAACCAAAATGAGTTTCTCAAACATTTCATAGCATTAATCACTAAGTGTTTTGAAATAAATGTACAATCAATTAAGGAAATATCATTGTCTTTCTAACATTTCAATAAAAAGTCCTATAGGTGTTAAGGAGAATATAATGGTAAAAATTGATAAGTTCACATTCTCAACATATTTTTATATTCTAAATATTAATAAAGAAGAGAAATGCTATGTAGACACTTCCTAGTTATAGTGATAGGTTTATGTTCTTAACTTGTGTTCTTAAAAGATGAGATGTCACTTATGCCTCTTATGGATTTAAGAAAAACTAATTGTTTTAATATTTTGCATGGAATAATCAACATACAAGTTAAAGGGCCAGGAATAGTGAAGATGAAGGAAAGAGTTAAGAAGAAGGTCTAAGTGAGAGATGATGACCCTTTGCATGCTACTTTTTAAGATAAAGAAGAAGGGAGCAACCATATTGCTTCAATAATTAATCAAGTTTAAGGAAGGAGTTTGTGAAAAGACTCATAAAAAACACTTGTTAGGAGTCAATCCAACTATAAATTTAGATATATATTTGGTATTTAATTGGTATTGATTTTCTTTAGATTTATTAGTAAGGCTATATTTGCTTTAGTTTTCTTTTGTTTTTAGTATTGCGTGCAATTGGTTTTATATTTTTATAGTTAAGAATACAAAAAAGACATATATGAGTTCAAGAAGGAACTTCAAAGAATATTATAGATGAATGACCAAGAAATAGGATAAGGAAAAGTTTAAAAATCAAGTATATGATAAATTATATTATTAAACACAACCTAAAACATGCTCTCATGTCCCCTATCGTATGCTTATAAGGTTTTTTAGGAGGATTCATGACTTAGGACATGCACATTAGTAGATTATGTATTTAACAAGGTAAAAATAATAGGATCTACAGTTTAAGGAAGCGCCCATGCCTTTAACAACATATTTGGATATTAAAGAGAATAGAATCCATGGCTTATGAATATGATTGTGCCTCTAGCTATATTTTTCTAAAGAAAGTAGGATCTATGGCCTTAGATATGCCCACACCCTTAGTCCCACTTCTGAAAATTGAAGATAATAGGATTCATGACCTAAGAACAAGCTCATATCTATGATCGTGTATTTAGAAACCTTTTTCATGATACTCTATAGTTTAGGTAAGCCCATATTCTAAAAGCACTATAAGCTATAAAGTGAATCAGAGAAAAAGGAAAGATCTAAAGAGAGGATCCAGGAACTCTAAAAGAGATCACCTTAAAAAACTTTCAACCGCTATTGTACTTAAGGTATCTCAGGTGTTTATATCTTCAATCTTGACATTTTGAAGATAGAAAGCATATAGATTGGAATGTTTTGGAAGTAATAAAGACTATTGAATAGGTGAAAGACTGTATTGATTCCAATGGATGGAAATTTTTTCTTTTTATATGACATTGGTTTTCACAATTAATATTGTTAGACTTTCTATCCACATCACTTTCTCGTAGGATTCAACCACTACTTATTATTATACTGTTTACAAACTATAGTGCACTTGCCTAGTTAGTAAATGATAAATTTGTAATAAGAAAAATTTTAATAGTATTGGCGTCAAAGTATGTAGCGCTCCGTTACCATGGGGTACATACCGGAACACCCTGAAGACATTCCAGTACACATCCTATGATAATGATGTGTTACGTTTAATTACAACATTCACTTAACATGGCATCATCTTTTTTAATTTTCTTTATAAGGCATCATCAAGAAAGTCACAATATTTAAAACCAAAAATTTCCCCTTTTCATTTCATAAATTCGAATGTAATACATTTTATCTTTCAAACATCCATACATGTACATCATCATAGCCTATTACAAAATATGCTACATGAAAGAGGAAATCACATAAAAAGTCTATCTAATCATTCTAACCTTAGCTGACCGACCTTCGAGCCATTTCTTCTTTTTCCCAAAATTACAAGTCTACACTACTTGTGGCGTCTCTTAGTAGCTAAAGTCATCTCTCAGTCCTAAAAAGTCAATGTTGCAATTTTGGTGACTTTTGCGAACTCAATGAGGTAACCATCATCGATGGTTCACTCAATTCATGCATCACATCAATACACGTAACATATTTTACACATCTTTGCATATTCATAAAATATAACCTTTCACTTTCAGAACAATCATAATGATAATTTAATTAATGTAAAATACATATATCAAATATAAATGCAATGCACGTGACTCAGTTTCATTTGTTACTTTGTTTTGACCAAGTGCCTTTTTACTAGCTCATATCCCTTTTATGGATACCGAGCTGTATTAATTAATGTCCCATATCCCTTAGTGGATATTAGGTACATGCACAACTGAGCCAAAGGCTCTTATCACGTTCTGAGTTTTAAGCTCTTTTACTGGCGACTCTGGTCACAACCGCCATTATCTTTCATGCATTTATGTAATGAAATGCATCATACATATTCAATGATTTCACTCCTTCAGTCACATTCACACTCTTTCTTATTCACATTTGTCATTGGACTTTTTAGTCTGACATTTAACATTGAAGTTGAGAGCAAACAGTTAGTCATATTCACATTCAAGTAGCACTTCTAATACAGTCTCGAATATAGAACTCCTCAGACAATCAATTGTCCGGAATCAACACAATCAATTTCACATTCATAAGATAATTCAAATATAATCTAACATAAACAATTAATTGAGTGAGACTGTCTAGGTTACTTACAGGTCATTCCCAAAGCTAATGCCTGGAAGTTCCAGCAATGTTTGGATGTTGACGTTCCAGTTGCTCCTCTATATCACACAATATACACATATCACAATTGGCATAATTATAAGTGTTTATTAATGCACATGTATGTATATGAAGTACGCACAATGCATGTTTATGACAATCCCAGGTATCACTCTATTATTCTTGTCATGTAAACATTCATATATCCAAACTCACATAAGTATCATTTATACTTATAGTTTATACCTCAATAAAACCATAAAAATTGAAATTCATAATTCCTTGGTCAATTCAGATTTTTCCTATAACAACTTTCGGGTCAACATTCCATGTTCTTTTTGACCAAGAAAATGAAGTAATTTGAGGATACTTTCTCTATAAAATTGTTCTCCTATCTCTTAAGTTTCTAATGACACCAAGATCATTTAATTTGATTCATTATTCTATGAGTTATGCTCAAAATACCACAGATTGAGTACATTTGACACTTTGTCTAGGACATGATCATGCTGTCAAATTGTATAACTCATAACTCTTAACTCCAATATCCAAAAATTACAAACTTGATACCAATTGAAAGCTAAGAGAATAAATTACAACTCTATAAATATAGTTTATTTGATAAAAATAGGACATGATTTCAGTTAACTGTATTTATAGAGTTGTAATTTGTTCTCTTAGCTTTCAATTGATACCAAGGTTGTAATTTTTGGATATTGGAGTTGAGAGATATGAGTTGTACAATTTGACAGCATGATCATGTCCTAGCCAAAGTAAATGTACTCAGTCTGTGGTATTTTGAGCATAACTCATACAATAATGAACCAAATTAAATGATCTTAGTGTCATTAGAAACTTAAGAAATAGTAAAACAATTTTCTAGAAGAAAGTATCCTTAAATTACTTCATTTTCTAAGTCAAAAAGAACATAGAATGTTGACTCGAAAGTTTTTATAAGAAAAATCTGAATTGACTAAGGAATTATGAATTTCGATTTTTATGATTTTATTTAAGTATAAACTATAAGTATAAAAAGAATCGTCTCATTTGGATAACTAGAGAACAAGTTATGGCTAAAAGACAGAAGCTTTATCAGTGGAAATGTTATAACTACCATTTTCCAGCACCCTCTTCATCACCATTTGGTCTTTCAATCCTTCCTTAAAACAACTCATAAATACCATTAATACATTAAAACAAAACATACATCTATTTATTGCAACATCAACGTTACACATATCTCAACTCCTTTATCATGATCATTAAGCACTAAACTACCATCATAAATGCTTCATTTAGCAAAACAATGAACTTGCTTAATTTCTCTTCAATGTCTTCAAACACAACAAGAAACCCTAACTTTCCATGTCACTCACGTACATCATCATCCAAGAGTGATTAGGTTAGGTCTTTTGTGAGAATGAAGAAGACAACAAGGTGAGAGTAGCAAGTGAAAGATAAGAGCAAGTTGTAACGTTAATGATGGTTGGGTGAGTAAAAATCGTGGGAGTGAAGAAGAGAAGAAGAAAACCACGAAGTAGAAGAAGAAGAAAGCAAGATAAAAAATTTAAGTGGTCTTTCTTTAACAATTAATGGTCTTTCTTTAAGTTAAGGAGTGAGTAACGTGAGTGAGGGATGTGTAGTGAGTGGTAGTGACACATGTCACTGCCACTTGTCACCTTCCTATGGTCCCATTTGGACCACTTTCTAATAACTAGTCTATTTAACTTCAATTTCTAATCCAATTATCTCCCAAATTTCAATGACATATGTCATTAAATTCCAACTTCATTTATAAAAATTTCCACTATCATTTGACTCTTAATTCTACTTCCATTTATCGATTGTCTTGCCACATGACATTTTTTCTAGTCCAAAAATTTTTCAAATTTTCAGAAATTTTCCTAAAATTCACCAAAAATTCTAAATCACTAAATACACTCTCCAAATCAGTTTTCAACGTATAGAAACCACAATTCTCAATAAAAATCACCTTTCACATAGATAAATCAATTATACCCAAAAATTGTCAATGAATGCATGTACAATTATTTTCATGTGCAAAAAATTCAATATTCACGTGTAGGTACATATCATATAATGCATGAGCATGAAATGCATTTTCTAATTTCTTAATAATATCTCATATTTACTATTCTAGCTTCAACATGGGTAACGAGATGTTACAAAGTACATATCAATATAAGCACTTTACGAATCATTAATAAAAAGAAATATAGTGTGTATTATTCTTACTACTTTATCAATGATGATTCTTTTAATAGTAGAATAACTAAAAAAGTTAAAAACAACATAAATAAAATATTGGAACTATAATATCGTTAGAATTTAATTTGAATATATTTATTTATAAAATTTATTCTATGAATTAATTCTTTGAGAAATTAACTATGGAATAATTAAAAATTTTAAATAAATAAATAAATGTCACATACAAACAACCAAATGATTGGATTCAATAAAAAAGGACCCATTTAAACACTTATATGGATAACTGCCCTGCCAAGCCTACGTGGATTCGCTAATCACCAATTATGAAAGTAAAACCAACTCTTTACGGTGGACTACATGTAGTCACGTAAGTTTGGTGAGACTCGTATTTTAACTTAATCCAGAACTCTAATTTGATCTCAATTTGAAACTTGAGCCTAATTTTGACTCAAAATTTTGAGCTCAATCAAATTTTGAACTACCAAAACAATTTCCAAGCCCAATTGGGAATCAAACCAAAATTGAAGTTTTTGAATAAAATTTAGCTTTTATGGTTAACAATGCCTTTAAACTCAAAACTTAAACTTTTTTATTAAACCCAAAATTAATTAAATTTGACTTCATATGTTGACTTTAAATCAAATTCGAATCTTTTTGTGAAGTCTACTATCACTATTCTATACATTATTCTTTTTTAGCACCTTTTCTCTTTGTCATTGATAAATACAACACTTTGTAGTCCACTCACTTTAAATTTTCTGTTTATACTTGAATTTATGTATCATACCTTCTTCGTATGATAGTTTTTGCTACATTTTTTTAATATTTAAAGAATCATATATTATAAAGACCTTAGCCCATCTATTATTGGTACAAAGGTTCCATAGGCTTAAAGCCATTCCAATATCAACACAAATGTAACACTTGTAACGTTAAAAGCGAACTCAGATATAACACTTGTAAAGTTTTAGGCTTCGCACTTGTTGACACGTCAGGGACATGCAAGGCCTGCTCTGGTCAAGGTCAAATTGTGGAGAACTCCATATTTCCTTCATCATAACTGAACGACGTTCTAGAGAGGATAAGTTTTGGTCTTCTACAACTTGTTTAATTTCTTTTAGGGATGTCAAAGGGTCAGGTCGGGCTCGAGTCGAACAGCGAGTCAAGATAGCCCAACCCGCGGCCCAGCCCGCCGATGGGCCGACTGACCCGTCTATTTTTTTTAATATAAAAAATTACAAAACGACGCCGTTTTATCGGACCGAGGGCCGGATCATCCCATGACCCGTCAAATTCGGGCCAAAAACAAGCCTAGCCAGGTCAGGCCGAGATTGACATCCTTAATTTCTTCCCTATTTCCTATTTATCTTCTGGCATCTGCTTACTATTGCTTTTATTTCCTTGTGTGTTTCTATGTAAACAAAGGGGAGCTTTGCATGGGGAATCCATATAGGTAACTTTCCTCAATTTATGAAATTTCCCCTCATGTCGTTCCTTTGTTCTCCATACATGTGCTAGTTCTTACCTACACCGCTTTGTTTCATTGTTTTTCGTGATGATCTCTATAGTCCACCTTACAATCTCATCCCTAACCCTGCGTTTGATTTATGTGCTTATAGATAGGGACAAATAATAGGGACAGAAAAATTCTGTTTCTAATCTGTTTGCTTACTGTCCTCACTAATTTCTGTCCCAACTCCGGATGACAGAGACATAAAATTTTTATTCCTTCCAAAATCAAAAGACAAAAATGCAGAGACGGAGACACAAACAAAACACACACGTAAATTTACAACAAAACCCTCCTCGTGATTTACTTCTGATTAATTACAATATAATTTATATATAATTAGTTAATTATAATATTTTAATTAATGAATAATAATATTTTAATTAAATATAATGTAATGTAATTAAATAATA
>JANQBM010000007.1:12203694-12214281 GCA_025594535.1 Erythroxylum domingense
ATAATAATAATAATAATAATAATAATAACAACAACAACAACAACAACAACAACAACAACAACAACAACAACAATAATCATAATAATATGATGATGATGATGATGATGATGATGATGATGATGATGATGAAGTAAGAAGAAAAGTTTATTAAATTTAATTATAATTAATGTTTTAAATATTTAAAAATCAATTGTTTGATTTTTACTTTTAATTAGTAATATTATTGATTGACTTTTCAATGACTACTAGGTATCGATGTTGATTAAATTTTTTATTGTATTAGTTTGTTGGACTTAGTCTTAGAATTGATTAATTTATGTCTTATTGATTTATTAGACTTGGTATTAGTGATAATTAATTTTTTATCATATCATTCCACTAGACTTAGGATTAGTGATAATTAATTTTTGGCAAAAGGGTCATTTTTAATCTTAAGATTTACATCCTCTAACAAATTTAGCCCTAACGTTTTGGAAAGTACAAATTAAATCCTAATATTTGAAAAATGTTAAAATTTAATCCTAAATTAGCGGAGAAACTAATGACAACGTGACGCCCATTAATTTTCTGTTAGATCAGCAATGACCAGGCAGATGTTTATAATATTTTATTGTGTAGGTGAGTTCTACACTGTCATGTCATATCCACGTTACATATGTATTTTGCCTTGCGTCTCATGTGGTCCTGTGTGAATGTTTATGTTATTAAGCTTATGTATATGAAAAAATAACACTTTTAGGAATGAAGCCAAAACTT
This sequence comes from Erythroxylum domingense, assembly GCA_025594535.1. Classification (NCBI taxonomy): domain Eukaryota; kingdom Viridiplantae; phylum Streptophyta; class Magnoliopsida; order Malpighiales; family Erythroxylaceae; genus Erythroxylum; species Erythroxylum domingense. Next base: position 12,204,451 of record JANQBM010000007.1, read on the forward strand.
CTTTTGTCGCTTGTATACATTGATGTGCTCCAATATCCTTTTCATGCTTCCTTTTTTTCACTGAATGTACATGTAGGTGCAATGGTATTACCAGGTGTTGTAGAGTGAATATAATCTTCTAAAAAGACTACTTTAATTTCTTTATCCCTTACCTCACTTATAGCACGGGTTTGTCAAATTTAAAACTAAAATTTTTCTTTATCCTAGGTGCAAACCACATAGTTAGAAATTTATACTACATCAAAAATCAGTTTTATGTTTTGTTCCTTGTTTAAAGAAACCTTAAAAGAATTTGTATTTGTATCATATTCAATTTTTAACACTTGATTATAAGATTTTGATTTATCAAAAATTGAATAACTTGTTTCATTTACATTCCTAATATTTCTCATTTAAAGTAAAATTTCTTCTTATAACACATATCAATATTATGTCTTATTAAGCCATAATGAATACACATTACCTTGTTGCCTTTTTTTATCCCAAAATATTCCTCTGACTATAAAATGTTAGTACCCTCTCACGCTTTGTCTACTATAATGTCCTCTCGTTATATTATTTTCTTCTCTAAATTCAATTTTTGAACTTATCGTTGTTAAGTTATGTTTTATACTGAATAACTATAGTAAATGTTTTATCCTTATAATTGACCATTTACCAAAGAGCCTTGTTACTATGATACCTTAATAGAGTTAATTTGTAGTATTTGAGTTTTTATTTTTTAATTGGTAGAAGGTAGTTAAGAAATTAACAATTTATCATCACTTTTTATCTTAGATTAAGAGTGGAAGCATTGTGTCTTACTATTTATGATTCGAATTTGCTTGCGAATACCTTGTTGTGCACTTCTCTAAATTCAGCTCTTAAATTATTATTAATAAGTTGTCTTTTATACTGAATTACTAAAGTACATGTATTAGTTGATGAAGGAGGTTTCTTTATTTTAATAAATGTGATGTGTCTGTAATTGATTATATATTTACTCCATAACACTTAGTTATTTACTCCATAACACTTAGTTATTTACTCCATAACACTTAGTGATTAATGCTATTATGAAATGCAAGAGACCAAGGAGGAAAAATCGAGAAAGAGCTAACCAAAGGAGGAAGCAACTAGCAAGGACACAATTGATTAGGATATAAAACAATATAAAGAGGGATTAGAAGAGTGAGGACTAAAGAGGACATAGGACAACTACAAACTGAGTAAAGCATAGTTTGAAGGAGTAACAAGCTAAATGGAATGAGAACAGGAGTAACTACTAGAGTATAACATAGAGAAGCGAATAGCAAGGATATCATTGAGCTAAAAGAGAAAGTAGAAGCCACTGTTTACCTCTAACGACAAAATTTGTAACATCATGGATAAAAGATGTCAACTTAATCTTGCACATAATCAAGGAGAGAGCATCATTACTTACAATAATAGATGTACTTGCCTAGTTACTAACTGATGATTATAATAGTAAAAATTTTTGTAATATTGTCATAAAAGTAACATATCAATATAAGCACTCCATTAAGTTATTAGTGTCGTCCAAAAAGAAAATACATTTGGAAAATTTATTAATTAATTTTATATCCTTGTATAGTCATTTTCTTACTTTACTTTTATAAGATTTTTAATATTTTTTAACTTTTGTAAATTTTTTATATCTTATCTTATGTTATTTTTATTCTAATTTCAAGGGTGATTTTAGTATATGAAAAGAAACCAACAGTCGGTATTTCTAAAAAAAGATTGAAAACTTAAGAGAATACTATGTTAGAATTGAAGAAAGTGGATTAAACAAGAACTTAGGAATACATTGAAACTACAACTATAAAAGATGGAAAAGAAAAAGAAGAACAACGATGAAATATGTGAAATCATCTCTTATGGGCATACAATCAAGCATTTCAAGGCTGTAGATAAATGCTCATTATTTTGAGATTAAGCCTAACGTAATCGAGAAGCTTTAATAAAATAGAAAATTGATAGATTACTGATGAAGATCCTAATAAACATATTGCCTAATTTTTAGAGATACATGACATATTCAAGATCAACAGGGAGACCAAAGATACCATTAAGTTAAGGTTATTTCCATTGACATTAATGGATGGAGTTAAATAATAGTTTAAAGCATTATCAATTGGATAAATTAACATTTGAGAGAGTCTTTTGAAGAAGTTCCATTCCATATAATTTAAACCATCTAAGACAACAAAAATAATGAATAATATCTCTTCTTTACAATATTTTGATAACGATAACTTATATGAACATGATAAGAATATAAGGATCTACTAAGGAAGCACCCGCACTATGACCTCCTAATATGTATGCAAGTTTAGACATTATACAATGTTCTGGTAAAATCTATTAGGTAGATGACAGGTGTTGCAGTAGGTGAAATATTGAACAATAAGACTTTAAAGGAGCTCTAGAGTTAATAGAAGAGATGACTATGAATAACTACCATTGTAATTAAGAACAATGAGAATAAACAAATATGCTAGGATCTATAATATAGGTAGTAAGATTGAACTGACAACTTAGATAAAGGTGATAAAAAGAAAATTAAACAAACCAAGCTTTCCATCAAGAATAACTTAATTTATGATCTGATAAGCTAAGGACAGGATATTAAGAATTAAGTGCCCGAATGAGAACCCCAATAATGGAATCAGTAGAGCAAGTAATTTTATTTAAATCTTATGTAAAAATACTAATATAATATTTGTAAATTAGGGTAGAAAATTATTTGAATTTCTTTTGGAGCAATCAATAAGTTCCAAAATAGCCCCTATCAAGTTTTCAATAGCCTATACAGAAAGCAAAGTAGTAGAGTCTAGAAAATATAAGGAAGCAACTGCTTGTTGATTCTAGAATCATAAAACTTTAATAAGAAATTTCAAAGTTTAGAAAGGCTAACTGATTGATGTGATCATAGACCATAAGACACTTTGCCTAGTGACACAATCCCCAACCCTAGGGAGCATATGTAGGAGGTTACTCTAAAGGTGAGGAGTTGACCAACACTAAAATGGAAGAAAATAGAAAAGAAAACAAGAAAAATGAGGCTAATACCCAAGAGAAGTACGAAGAAGATCAGTATAACAAAGACCCTAAAAAGGAAACTGTTGAGATAAAATTTAATAAAAACAACAAAAAATTCTCTAAGGTATCATACTACCAAAGATGAGTGACTTAGGGATTTTTAACATTTCATGCATAGTTAGTGATATTTATATTAATAATAAATTAGCATATTTAGGAGCAAATATTAATATAATGTCTTATGTTATACTAAAAATATTAGGATTAGGTGAACTAGAACCACTAAAAAAGTGATGTGTCTAGTAGCACATCGTAACACTACAAAAAATAACTAAACTTAAAACTATAGTTAGTGATAAGTCTAGGTCTATCTATATATCCAGTCGTGTATGTAAAAAAAGTGCCCAAACAGTGAATTTACACAACGGTGTAAGTACATACACGACCGTGTTTCTCTTAGGTCATGTTGAATTGATGTTCTTCATGCAATTTCTTGTCCAATCCTTAACCTAATCCATCTCCTTCTTATTCCACAAAGATAATTGAGTTTGAACATTAAGAGGATAGCTCGAAGAATATGCTTTTAACTCACATTAGCTCTTATGTTTCCAAATTGTTCCTAAAACCAAATATGAACCAAAATGAGTTTCTTAAACATTTCATAACGTTAATCACTAAATGTTATAAAATAAATGTAGAATCAATTAAGCACATATCAATTTCTCCTAGACTTAGCTTTTAACCATTCTCGAGAAAAACAATAAAATCAAAGTCACAAACTAAACACTTTCACTCATTTTCCATATTTCCTAAGAATAGATAATCATAAGAAAAGATGAATAATTTTCAAAACCATGGCAAGAATTCAATATCAAATTCCTCTACTCATGATTAGTCAATAATTATCACCTTTAGAAATTGAGCAATCTAGTGGTTCACTTGGACAAAATGTGCTTAGATAAGATAGATCCATAGGTACACTCATACACCACTCATAATTATGACATTCCACAACCTTGTATATCATTTCATTTCTCCACCAGTAGGATTCACATGCATAATCATGAATCAATAAGACTTTTTAAGGTTGTAATGGGGGGCAAAGGCTAAGGTGAGATGTATTTGAATAGTGTATTGCAAAAACTGTCAAAGCTAGTGAAGCAAGAAAAATACTCAATTTAACATCAAGTGCAAAAATTATCATTCACTCAAAACTGGGTGTTATCATCTACGATGAATGCCAAAAATATGTTTCACAACTCAAATTCAAGCTCTCACACCACAATCTACATAAAGCATAAATCACTCACAACAATTGATGATAAACAATACGTTATAACTATAAATGGTGATCCTTCAAAACAACATCTACCTCATATCTATCATACTCAAATCACCCATTCCAACAACTTTAGGAGGAAAAACTAATCATGAATAACTTTGCAAAAACAATTGTATTTCCTCCTTGAAACTTTTATTTAAACACTTTTTCTTTTTCTCTTTTTCTCTTTTTCTTTCTTTTTCTTTTTTTAATTATTTTCAACAAAATTTGAAAGAAGCTGCATTAATATTGGAATTCATTGGCAAGGCTTAAAATGGCATTCCGATAATTATAACTGACCCACATATATGCACACCCATGCACTTATACTCTTGCGCATCCACAATCATCAATAATCAACAAATGCTCTACTAACTTTAAGGCTTGGGTAGGACATTTAGTTAGGTTAAAAACATGTAATGTGGTTAACAAAAAAAAAAGACAAATAAAGCTCAAGATGGCTTAATAAAAGGAAAAATCATATCAATAGGTAGGCTATTTGGCTAATATAGTTTGCATAAACAAAAAATGTCTAAATCATTTCCATGTTGTGTTCTCAAATAGAAAATCAAATCAAATTCAGGATGTACATGTTATAAAGTTCACACATAAACAAAAGACAATGAGACCGATATGATGTGTCAATCTATAAAGGCTTAAAAATCTCATTGGGTTGTGTCTACCACTAGTCACTATTCTTCTAAAGATAATACCTATTGACCTATTACAAGAGTAAATGTACATACTCAAGTTGCCATGAATTTTTTTAATTAATTCATTCTCTAATTATAACTATATAGTCCTAAAAGCAATAGAAAAAGAGAAAATATTTTTTTGTTTGTATTAATTCTCTCTCTTTTTATTTGAAAACTTAAAAACATGTATGAAACAAACAAACTTAAAAACACATATGCATATCCGAATAAATACAAAAATGTAAAGGAAAAGAAATAAACTTCCCTTGGGTTGCCTCCTAAGAAGCACCTTTGTTTATTGTCGTTGGCTCAACTTCTTGTTTTCCTCTTCACATGACAAAGTTATGATCTTTAAGTATCACAACTTACACTTTCTCTACTTGAGGTTCTTCAGGATAGGACTTAAGTTGATGATCATTCATATTCAGTATCTTCCCTATCCTCATACTTTTAATCGCTACTAATTCCCTGCATTCTTGAAAAATCTCCAATATCTCTTCACCGTTTTCCTCATCGTTTAATTTCTCCAATCTGCTAGGTAAAGGTAAAGGGTTAGTCTTAACAACAATTAGGCACTCAGTACTCACCATTGAGCTAAATGATGTATCCTTGTCTCCTTCGAGCTCCTTCTCCACTTCTTCTACACTAGCAATCCCTTGAGAATTCTTCTCAGGATTCACAAGCTCCTCTCTACTTCTTAAGGTTACTGCGTTAACTTTCCTTAGATTCATATCGGTTAAGATGGTTGCATTTCTCCGCTTTACGATGCTAGGTGGTTGATAGCTACCAGCAACTGACCCATCTGGCTTGCCAAGTTCTAGATTCTAGACATTGTATCTTATCATAATTGTAGAGTATTAATAGGAAAAGATATGACTAAATCTTTCAGAGATGTATCTAAGTTGAAATCAGAGGCTTCTAATTTATGCGGGAATTATTGTGCAACTTATAGCTCATCTAAGAAGTAGTCTTGCTGGCTACCCCCTCCATAACCTAAGTTTGGTGGATCACTCCAACCTAGGTTATACGATTGGGAATATGGGCTATAGGAAAATTTTCCACTAAGAGCATTGATAATATCCAACAGTGACATACTCCCTTCCATGTGTCCTTTTACACATAAACACTAAACAAAAAGTGAAAAAATCAATAAATAACTGAAAAAACTAATTATAAACAAATATGTACCAAAAACAAATTGAAATAAAAAACAAAAACTAAAGTATCCCATTCCCTAGCAACGATGCCAAAATTGGCAGTGTGTCGTAACACTACATAAAATAACTAAACTTAAAACTGCAGCTAGTGATAAGTCTAGGTTGATCTTGTAGAATGTGTGTGTAAAGCTTTCAAAATGAAAAAAATAGTGTTTAAGTTATGTGGGGGTTTAGTTTTATTTCAAATAAGAAAATAAAGTGAAATTAAACTATTGAAAGCAAATTAAAGAAAAAAATCAAAGGGTGATAAAAGTGATAAATGCATTAGGGATCTAGTCTTCAGTTCAATCTCGACTTACACACAAATAAACATATTTCATTGTTTTGTTATTCTTATACCTTTCGTAGTAACTATTGGTCATAGATCAACAACAAACTCTGTTAATCCTGGTTTTCCCTTAAGTCGTATTTAATTAAAAATAAGCTTTTTAATTAAACCTAGCTATCAGACAACTTAGAACAAGCTTTCTAGATTTAATCGGACAGTCGCATTACGAATATGGAAAACAAACAAATCTAGGCAACAACCACACAAGCTCGAATCGTTTAAACTATATTACATTATCTTTAATGATTCAATGTCGTTAGTTGCTATAAACGAATCCAAACACAACTATTACGTATTGTATTTAAAATTCTAGCAATTGGTTCATATACAAACAATCTAATGATATAAAAAATAACGATCATCCATATATGAATACCCAAATCAATTAAGCAAAGGATAACCTAAACAATGCCTAGGGAGAGAAAGAACAACAAACATATTTTAGATATGCCCAAATGTGTTCTTTGATGTCGATTTCACCTCCGAAGAGGGTTGGGGAAGCCTAGCCCTCCATGGTCTCCAAAATATACATGTTTTACCCCTCAATTTTCTCCCAAAATGATTCATATCTCTTCAACCACTCAAATGTCATTTTATATTAAAAATTAAGATTATGAGGAGACACACAATTTGATATATGGCCGTATATCCAATCATGCATGTCAAAAAATGTGCCCAAATTGTGAATTTACACGACTCTGTAAGTAGATACACGACTATGTATCTTCTAGATCTTATTGAATTAATGTTCTTCTTGCAATTTCTTGTCCAATCCTCACCCTAATCCATCTCCTTCTTATTCCACAAAGACAATTGAATTTGAACATCAAGATGATGGCTTAAAAAATGTGCTTTAAACTCACTTTATCTCTTACGCTTCCAAATTGTAGTTAAAACCAAATATGAACCAAAATGAGTTTCTCAAACATTTCATAGCATTAATCAGATTAAGCACATATCATTGTCTTTCTAACATTTCAATAAAAAGTCCTATAGGTGTTAAGGAGAATATAATGGTAAAAATTGATAAGTTCATATTCTCAACATATTTTTATATTCTAAATATTAATAAAGAAGAGAAATTCTATATAGGCACTTCCTAGTTATAGTGATAGGTTTATGTTCTTAACTTGTGTTCTTAAAAGATGAGATGTCACTGATGCCTGTTATGGATTTAAGACAAACTAATTGTTTAATATTTTGCATGGAATAATCAACATATAAGTTAAAGGGCCAAGAATAGTGAAGATGAAGAAAAGAGTTAAGAAGAAGGTCTAAGTGAGAGATGATGACCCTTTGCATGCTACTTTTTAAGATAAAGAAGAAGGGATCAACCACATTGCTTCAATAAGTAATCAAGTTTAAGAAAGGAGTTTGTGAAAGACTCATAAAAAACACTTGTTAGGAGTCAATCCAACTACAAATTTAGATATATATTTGGTATTTAATTGGTATTTATTTTCTTTAGATTTATTAGTAAAGCTATATTTGCTTTAGTTTTCTTTTGTTTTTAGTATTGTGTGCATTTGGTTTTATATTTTTATAGTTAAGAATACAAAAAAGACATATATGAGTTTAAGAAGGAACTTCAAAGAATATTATAGATGAATGACCAAGAAATAGGATAAGGAAAAGTTTAAAAATCAAGTATATGTTAAATTATATTATTAAACACGACCTAAAACATGCTCTCATGTCCCCTATCGTATGCTTATAAGGTTTTTTAAGAAGATTCACGACTTAGGACATGCACATTACTAGATTATGTATTTAATAAGCTAAAAATAATAGGATCTATAGTTTACATAACCTAAGAACAAGCTCATATCTATGATCGTGTATTTAGAAAAAATTTTCATGATACTCTATAGTTTAGGCAAGCCCATATTCTAAGAGCACCATAAGCCATAAAGTGAATTAGAGAAAAAGGAAAGATCTAAAGAGAGGATCCAGAAACTCCCAAAGAGATCACCTTAAAAGACTTCCAACTGCTATTGTACTTAAGGTATCTTAGGTGTTTATATCTTCAATCTTGACATTTTGAAGATAGAAAGCATATAGATTGGAATGTTTTGGAAGTAATAAAGACTATTGAATAGGTGAAAGACTGTATTGATTCCAATGGATGGAAATTTTTTCTTTTTATATGACATTGGTTTTCACAATTAATATTGTTAGACTTTCTATCCAAATCACTTTCTCGTGGGATTCAACCATTACTTACTATTATACTGTTTACAAACTATAGTGCACTTGCCTAGTTAGTAAATGATAAATTTGTAATAAGAAAAATTTTGATAGTATTGGCGTCAAAGTATGTAGCGTCCTGTTACTATAGGGTACATACCGGAACACCCTGAGGACATTCTAGTACATAACCTATAATAATGATGTGTTACGTTCAATTACAACATTCACTTAACATGGCATCATCTTTTTTTTATTTTCTTTATAAGACATCATCAAGAAAGTCACAATATTTAAAACCAAAATTTCCCCCTTTTCATTTCATAAATCCGAATGTAATACATTGTATCTTTCAAACATCCATACATGTACATCATCATAGCCTATTACAAAATATGCTACATGAAAGAGGAAATTACATAAAATGTCTATCTAATCTTTCCAACCCCAACTGACCGACCTTTGAGCCATTTCTTCTTTTTCCCAAAATTACAAGTCTATGCTACTTGTGGCATCTCTCAGTAGCTAAAGTCGTCTCTTGGTTCTGAAAAGTCAACGTTGCAATTTTGGTGAGTTTTGCGAACTCAATGAGGTAACCATCATCAATGGTTCACTCAATTCATGCATCACATCAATACATGTAACGTATTTTTCACATCTTTGCATATTCATAAAATATCACCTTTCACTTTCAGAACAATCATAATGGTCATTTCATTCATGTAAAATATAAATGCAATGCACGGGACTCAGTTTCATTTGTTACTTTGTTGTGACCAAATGCCTTTTTACTAGCTCATATCCCTTTATGGATACCGAGCTATATCAATTAATGTCCCATATCCCTTAGCGGATACCGAGTACATGTATAATTGAGTCAAAGGCTCTTATCACGTTTTGAGCTTTAAGCTCTTTTACTGGTGACTCTGGTCACAACTGCCATTATCTTTCATATATTCATGTAATGAAATGCATCATACATATTCAATGATTACACTCATTCAGTCACATTCACACTCTTTCTTATTCACATTTGTC
>JANQBM010000007.1:12238644-12256404 GCA_025594535.1 Erythroxylum domingense
ATGTACCAATATTTTCATGTGCAAAAATTACATTTTCACAAATACATGAGCATGAGGTATGTTTGTCCTAACTTCTCTCATTGGTCTTCTCATAGACCCGTTTCCCTGATCCGACCCGTTAGGTGGGACCGGGATGTTACATTAATAAACCTCCAGTTGTTGCATCAATTGTTCCTCTCATGCTCAGATTCACTCCATTGTAGAGCGTTTAAAGCAGGAACTCTCTCGATAGGTTGTGATGGGAATAGCTTCTCTAAAGTTCTTTAAATCTCTCCAAAGCTTCGTAGAGAGATTCCCCGTCATTTTGCTAGAAATGTGTAATTTCCTTGATAATCCTTATCGTCTTCATTAACGGGAAATCATTGGCCAGGAATGCTTGGGCAAGCTACTCAGGCAAACTACTCCCATGTCATAATCTAGCCTGAATTCAGTGAATTATACCACGTTTTAACTCGATCCTTCAACGTGAATGAAAATAGTTTCAGTTTCACCGCATTGTCGAACATTCTACTGAATCGAAATGTGTCGCAGATCTCTAAGAAATTTTTGATGTGGGAATTTGGATCCTCGTTGGATAGCCCGTAGAACTACATATTATTTTGTAGAATGTTAAGTAGTGCCGGCTTTATCTCAAAATTATTTGCTTCGACCACTAGTCTCGCCACTCTTTGAGGACTAAATCCTGGCCTCATGAAATCCATTAGAGTCCTCTTCGATCCTCCTTGTTCTCCTTCTTTAGCCATATATTGTTGTGAAAGGTTTAGTTGCTTTGCCCTTCTTAACTCTCTTTCGTGTCTCTTGATGACGAGAAATTCATCTTCACTAACTACTTTTTTTTTGCGTGCTCCTTATGTTCATGCCCCTGCAATTATACAATGAAAAGTATCAAAATTCTTAAATCAAAGTAATCTAAATTAACCAAGTTGCTAAACAATCAATCCCCAGCAACGGCGCCAAAAACTTATTGATGGTAAAACCTATCTACTTGTTTTACACTCAAAAATCGTAAGTGTACAGGTCGTGACTTATAATTAAAAAGAGCATATATCGATCCCACAGGGATTGATGCCCATACACTACTTAATTTAGAAAAAACTTTGTTTAAGAAATGAAATTGTTTAATGCAAATAATATGAAAAATTAATTAAAATTAAAAGACTAAAACAAAGCAATAGACAATACTAAAGTGCAGAAAATTGGAATTTAAGAATCTAAATATTAGAGATTACTTTTTTCCCAATTTTATCTCCCTCTTATTTTATTAATCGAATTATGTCTCACCCCTACACTTCTGAATGTACTAATTACCCTCTCTCAAGGTGTAATTAATTGTCCATAATTAAATTAAAGGTAATCAATTGCATGATCTCTCAACCTACCCAATGACTATATCGATTCAACTAGTTATTAAACTATCCTATGGGTGATCAATTGAATACGTCAAGATCTCTTTTCTAACTAATCAATTAATTTGATGATTGTATATCTATAAGCTGCCAAATTTTGTACAATCCTACATAATTAATCTTACTCTCTCTCTCGATTCATTGCAAGAACACAAATAAAATCAACAATCATCAAAGACAACTTCGTTCAATTCAATAAAATAAAAGTTCTAACAAAATAATTCAAAAGCAATCCCTAAAACTAAATCAGCCACTCATGGCCTCCATAACATCATCAACATTCAAATAAACCATTTTACAAAGAATAGAAGAAGTAAAATTGACAGAAAATTGAATAAGGAAACTCCTTCTCTTTTTTGCCAAAATCTAGAAACATTTGGTGTTTATGCTATTTTCTCCAATCTTGATGATGATCCTTAACTACAATCCTTTCTCAAGGCTCCAAACATGTGTTCTTCAGCCAAAGATGGTGTTTCCACAGAAGGGTTTTGTCTCCCCTTAAGATGGAGGCCTAATTATGCTTTAATAGTCCAAAAATCCCAAGTTTAATAAAGCCCCGTGTATTATCTCGGATTTTAATTCTCCCGATCATGAGAATTGGCATGATTCCCCGATCATGGGAATTGGCAATAGATGGAATCCTGTTTTCTTCTCCTCTTTAATCTCTAGTTCAATCTCCAAGTTGCTCCATCTTCCTTCCTACATAAAAAATAGTCAATTCTTACCCTAAATTAACATCAAACATAAAAGAACAACAATGGAAATCAAACTAAATGAAAACATACAAAATGAATCCTAAACTACAACAATAATCAACAATTATGCAAGAAAACACATGCCGATTACCTAGAAAAACATATACTAATGCACAACTATCAACTACTGGGCAAGAGCTATATCTACTGCTTGTTACATTCTAAGCAAGTGTCTTATAAGGCTTATTCTAAAAAATATTCCTTATGAGATGTGGAAAAGAAGAAAGTTGAATGTTTCCTAGTTTTGAGCTTTTGGTTGCAAATGTTTTATGTTCAATAATGGTAAGGGCAACCTTGGAAAATTTCATGCAAGGTATGATGAAGCCATTTTTTTGGGATATAGTACTGCTAGTAAAGGATTTTGAATTTACAAGAAATGAACCAAAAGGATCAAAGAATCAATACATTTGGCATTTGATGAAGCATTGCCCTCAGCAGCAATTGTTAATTCAGATGATGAAGAGCATCCTTTAGTCCCTAAAGATACGCCACAAAATTAAACTGCACTAGTAATGCCTTCAAATTCACAAAATCAAGGTGGTCTTTTTGAAGTTAGGATAGCAAAGGATCCTTCTCCAAGTACACCTCAACAAACACCTATGTAACAACAAACACCATATATTCAATACAGAAGTATACCAAGAGAATGGAGAGATCTTGATATACTTAAGTATATTTTAGGAGATCCTTCAGAAGGTCTAAGAACAAAAGCATCCTTTAAAAATAATTTTGTTGCTTTTGTTTCACAAATAGAACCAAAGAATGTTGAAGAGGCATTTGCTGATGAAAGCTAGATTATAGCTATGAAAGATGAACTAAACCAGTTTGACAAAAACTAGGTTTGGAATCTAGTACCTCATTCACAAAACAAACCAATCATTAGAACACGCTGGGTATTTTGAAACAAACGTAATAAAAATGATAAGGTAGTAAAAAATAAAGCTAGACTTGTAGCTCAAAGTTATAACCAAAAGAAGGTATTGATTTTTATCGGACTTATGCACCTATTGCTATACTAGAGTTTATCATAATTTTACTTGCTTTTGCATATTATTGAAATTTAAAATTATTCCAATGGATGTCATAATTGCTTTCTTAAACAGATATATTAATGAAGAAGTGTTTGTTAAGCAACCTCTAGGTTTTAAGAATGTAAACTATCCAAACTATGTGAAGAAATAAACAAAAGCTTTGTATGGTCTAAAGCATGGTATGATAGGTTAAGCAAATTTCTGCTTAAGAATAATTTTGAAAAAGGAAAGGTAGATAAAACTTTATTTATTAAGAAAAAGAAAAATGACTTACTCATAGTTTAAATATATGTTGATGACATAATATTTAGTTTTACTAATCAATCTTTCTATGAAGAATTCTTAACTTTAATGCAGGAACAGTTTGATATGAGCATAATGGGTAAGCTATCCTTCTTCCTTGGGTTGCAAATCAAGCAAACAAAAAAGGGCATTTTCATTGGTCAAGACAAGTACATAAAGGAAATGATCAAGAAATATCAGTTTTGAAAATTCCAAAACAATGGGAACTCTAATGTATACAGGAACTAAGCTTGATAAGGATGAAGCAGGTAAGGCTACTGATGAAACAAGATATAAAGTAATGATTGACTTACTTTTATATCTTACAAGTTCAAGACTAGATATTATGCTCAATGTGTGTCTTTGTGCACACTTTTAGTCAAATCCAAAAGAAAGCGATCTTTAAGCAGACAAGAGGATCTTTTGCTATCTTCTTGGAACTACGGAATTTGGACTATAGTGTCAAAAAAATTTCATATGACATGGTTAGCTACTATGATGCAGATTATGCAAGTGATAAAGTTGACAAGAAAAGCACTAGTGACTATTATCAATTCATTGGTGGATGTTTAGTTTTTTAATCCTGTAAGAAACAAAATTACACACCACTTTTGACAACTGAAGTAGAATATATAGCAGCTGCTAGCTGTTTTATTTAGATTTTATAGATGAAACATCAACTCTAGGATTTTTCTCTAAACTTTAGTCATATTCCCATATTATGTGACAGTATAAGTGCAATTAACTTATCTAAAATTCTTGTGCATCATTATAGGACTAAACATATAGAAGTTAAAGATCACTTTCACAGAGATCATGTCTTAGAAGGAACTATTGATTTATTGCATGTTAATACTGAAAATCAAGTAATTGACTTTTTTACAAAACCACTTTCAGAAGATAGATTTTGTTTACTAAGAAAAGTGCTTGGTATATGTAGATTATTAGATATCTAACCCTGTTTGAAGATTTTACTTCAGAAAATTATGTTACTTCATTTTTCAGATATTAAAAGGCTCCTTCTAGTATGACCTTTAGAAGGCTACTATCATTTTAAGAAAAGGGAAAAGTAACTTTGTTCAGAAGCTGTAGTTACAAAACAATGTAGTTTCATGTTTTGAAAACATGTGTGCAAGAATGTCAGTTGTTAGTACACGACTGACAAAAGATACAAGAAATGATTACACTTTTAGGAACATGTGTGATTGTTTATCTTGTCACAAAACCTACTTTCAGAAATCGATTGGCATTCCTCAAAAATGATTCCCTCCTTCAAGTTACTTTTTTTGTCCCTTCAAGCTCTTCCTCTCTTATTGCAATCGAACTCTTCCATCTCTCAAATCTCTCAAATACATTTCCAACATCTTTCTTTGAAATGGCACAAACTAAGTCCAAAGCTCAAAAGAAACCAAGTAAACCCATTTCAAGTCATAGCGAAACTTATGCCATATACAAGAGCCTGAATCTTTTGTTCCTGAGCCTTCTATGTCACCCACATCTGAATCGCCAAAAACCCATACTGAACCCATTTTTTCCTTTTCTATAAAAAGGTCACAATTTTTAAGAAAATCCACACATGGGCAAAAGCAACCTTTACACAAGTATAAAAGAAAGAGGAAGAATATACCATCATCGTTTTCACTAGAAAAGATGATTTTCGATTCATCTACCCAACACTATGAATTGAAGACAAAATGGAGATATAACTCTAAAAATCAACCTGATGAAGAAAGCCCTAATTCGGACAACTTAAACCCCCATTCATTAGAAGAAGAAGAGGAGGAATCTTCAGTGAAGAGGAGCCTACTCATGTAGAGAAAGCTTCTAGTAAGCAGGAGTCTCCTAATTCACTGGAGAAAGTAAGTACCTTCTATCATTCCCCAGGTTCAAGACCCTCTTCTCCTTTATTTACGCCTTCACCTTCACCACCACCAAAGAAAAAACTGACTCCAACTCCCCATATTGGTCCAACTATTTCCAATTTTTCTGAGGAATGATGGATTACTTCTAATGATGACTCTGAGGAGGAACTTATTTACCTCATCAGAAGACCTCGAATAAGAGGTAGTGTATTCATGGCACAAACACCTTTGGCTAAAATAGAGAAGGAATCTAGTAAGGATGATGAATCAATACCAGCCAAATCTTCTCACAAAAGAAGAAGAGAAGAAATAAAAAAGGGAAAAGCTCATATTGTTGCAGAATAAACAGACATCCCTATATCTCAAGAGGATCCTTTTTGTGAAGAAATCCTAGCAACTCCTGTTAAGAAATACGAAAGTAAGGCACCCCCTGAGAAAGGAAACTCATCACAATCTCATAAAGACTTTTAATTAGTGAAAGAAAAAGAAAGATTAAAAAAGTACTATAAGAAAAGAACGGTAACTGGACAGATTTTGCCTCATCTCATGTTTGACGATATCAGTATCCCTATCTTTCCCTAATTTTTTCAATAGGATGACATAATTTCCTTAGCTTGAATGAGACTTTATATGATGAGTTGGTTCAATCTTTTTACACTCATAAGAAAAAAAGAACTTATTGATGGAAAATTGGCGATTATATCCTAGGTGTGTAAATGTGAAATTTTGATTACTGAAGAAATATTGTGAAATTTGTTAGACATAGCTCCTATTGGTATAATTGATTTTCCTTGCCATAAATGGGATGTTGCTGATAAGGATATGGTAGAGGTCATTCAATATATCTATCTTCACACTGAAAATACCTAAGATGGTAGACCCTAATGTAGACAGTTAGATCTTCCACAAAGATGCCTTGCATCTATCTCTACAACATCAATTCTCCTATGAAGCAGCTCAGTTGAAAGTTGTAGTCTTCTAGACATCTATGTCCTATACAACCTACTTAAAGGTAATCGTACGAATATTCCAGCTATGATTATGTTCTTTATGTTAGATAAGGGAAGTTACAAGAACACCAACGGATGCTTACCTTGTGGAATGTTGCTCATAAAAATATTTGCTCATTATGGTGTTTGTTTTGATAATCTGGATTGGTATGAACCTGTCAAATACCATTCATTCATTCCCTTTCAATTTGGATACAAACTGAGGGATAATGTTTGTGTTGAAAAGAAGAATGAACGAGTAGTGGACATCTTGGGACCCTCTCTAGAAAGGCATAATCTTGTCATCCCCCAAGATGCTAATAGTCTAATACTCCAACAACAGCTGTAAGATATAAGGTTTTCTCAGGATCAAATGAATAATCAGATGACCAAAATGCACGACCAACTCTATAAAATGCAAACCCTACTTCAAACCCTTATCTCTGCTTTTAAGAATATTTTCGAAGAAAAACACATTTTGTTTATGGTTCATGGTTTACTTCTATGAATGAGTTTTACTCTTGAATATTTGTGCTTCCCTGACTATTTTTGCTTTATTCTACTTGACCTGCTTAGTTTCTTTCCATTCTTTTTTATAATGACAAAGGGGGAGAATAGAGAGGAGATATATTTTACCAAAATGCTTTTGTTTTGGAATATGTCAAATATTGATAGATGCTTTTAAAATGCTTTGGAATTTCATCTGGTTATATATTGATAGATGCTCCTGTTAATCATAGTTATGAGTAAGGACATATAAAAGATTATAGGTAATTTTCTAATCCTTCACAATTCTTTAAAAATTTTGAAAATATATCGATTATTCCTTGTTATCATTCAAGTAGTCTGTTAGCTCAAGGCTTCTAAATTAATGATTTTGATCATAACAATCAATAATAATTAGTTACATTTCAAATTTCAAAATTATTTAATTGAATTATAACGATATAAGAGAGGTTATATAACTTAGTTATCTGTTTAAAAGAAAAATGTCTAACAATTCCTATTTTACATGAACCAATCTAACAAATAGAATTAAATAATAAAAAATAGTTTCACAAAATCTAGAATGGACAGTCCATATCATTTGTGTACAAATGAAGGAACAAGCTATTCACTTGATTCGATAGTTAGTTTGGAGACACAGTCAAAGGACTCCAAATAACTAGATATTTGAAGATATTATCGAAGATTATAAAGAAGACATATTAACATATTCAAATTCGATTCAATCAGTTAGTCCATGATTGAATTAAAGCAATGACTATTTGAAGAGAACCTCTATTTAAGAAAGAGCTACTACATTCAACAAACCCAAGTTCTCAAACATACATCATTAGCAGCAATATTCACTCTTGAAAGTTATATATACTTTGAGCTTTATAAAGTGAAAATAATTTGTTGAGAGAGATTATTATTCATTGATGCCCATATTGAGCAAATCCCACTTTCAATTATTGAAGGCTTGTAGAGGCTAGTCAAATATTATTAATGTGGAAGGTTGAAAAACCTTGTAAAAGATAGACTTGTGAGCTTAGAGAGGGTTGTCAAATTACTACTTGGAGTTTTTAGTGAAATACTCAAGTTGGATACTTGGGCACTGGATGTAGGCTTGGTTATAAGTCAAACTAGTATAAATTGATTGTGTCACACTTTCTCTTTCCTTAGCTTTTAAATTTTTGCATTTTAGTTATTGTTGTTTCAAATTGGAAGAGGTTCCTTTCTTTTAAAGTTTTAACAACCGCTTGTCTTTTATACGAATTGATAGCAACTTGTAAAAATTTTCAAATCATACAAAATTAACCCCCCCTCCTCTTATGTTTGTTTACATTATCAAATACCATCATCATCCTTTCACCAAAGGTTGGTTTGGTTTTTTTTTCAACTTGACAAGTTTCACAAGTTCATACAATTCAGAATCAAAAGGATACACATATCCTTATATGTAACTTTATAATTCTCGTTGTGTTAACTTAAACAACATGGCATAAAAGGATAGTCTCTGTTATCCAATTTTATACTCTTTCCACTTATATTAAGCATAAGTCTCCTTTGATCCAACACATACAAACTATTTTTATAAAACTGGATCAATTATTTTTACTCAACAATCTATTTCTTATTATGCTTTGAACATTGTAATATTATTGAATTTAAATTCAATATCAAATAATTATAAGCATGAACTAGAAATACATATGATCTCTATCATATCTCATATAGGCAAGAAAAGTCATGTAATCATTCTTCTTACGATAACCATTATCATACCATAGCAAATGCCTTTAATTGATATCCATGTTTATTCTTTTGATAAGCTAAATTAAGTGGAACAATTCTAACAAGTTACTATACCTTACAGCTATACTTTATGCAACCTCTTACATCTTGCTATCATGATGTTGACATACATCTTACATGTTGTCATCAAAGTCTATAAGGCATTAGTCAATTCAAAATGTCAATACATTTTGTCATCTATATAATTTTGACATATCTTTAAAACTTTGTCAACTAATCCTCAACAGGGATTATAGCAAAATTGCATAATAGGCATACAATTTTCTACCTCACTTGGAGAACTCTTCTCAAACATATCATATGTCCAAGAAATTTAGTTCATTAACTTAGCATCAACTATACTAAACTAGGTAAATTCCACTTACAACAAAATATAAATGTAAGGAAAGCAAGTAATTGATTATATGCTATGACTATCAAATGATATTAGGACTTTAATCATGTATTTGGTTACTCTCACTATTTTATCTGAAATAATAGTTGTCACTACTATTCAAAAAGATTACTTTAATCTTTCTAGTAGGATAGGATCTCATTTAAATATAGTTGATCTTTAGTTTGCTTAACAAACCAATTAAACTTAAATTAGGTAGATAACAATTTTATTAATCATATCTCATATGACTCCTAGATTCATTAGGTGACAACTCTTGTCAAAACATATTTATATGTTATTCCTAACCCTAACTCTAAATTTATGTGATCATGAGTTTGTTCATCCAAATCACACAAATTCAGTTAAGTAGAACCTACTATTATAAGACTAAACATGTTCGAGTTAAAGTAGCCTTAAGTTTGATTAAAAAGCCTATAATAAACAAAATTCCGATTTATTCTTATACTAATAAAAGACAACAATTATGTTCTCAATGTGTACTTAATATTTTAACGAGGGATTTAATTTCATTCATTTCATCAAACACAAAATTGCATATAAAATATCACACATATAAAACATACAATTTTAATATCGATCCAATATATATATCAAACATATAAATAAAGTATGCAACTTATGTAATCATAATCAAATTAAATGTATAAAACAACAAGCTTCATTTGATTCTAGTTATTGATCTTCATAATCTAAAATAATATTTCCAACTCTTATGAAAAATTAAATTAGATTAAACTCATTGATTCCTAAACAAACAAATTTCTATTACAAAGAGAAATTTATTTTAAATTAAAAAAAAATCAAATTTAATTGGAAATTATTTCTAATTATTTTGACTCATATAGCAAATTTTAATTTAAAAAATTCAATAAATTTTGCTACTTAATTATTATAATTTAGAAATTTTCCCTTTTCAAAATTATATAAGTAACATGTTCTAATCCAATTAGAAAATTATTTTTAATTTCATTAGAAATTATTTTCCTTAATTGAAAAACTATTTTCTAATATTAAAAGGAAACTACTTTCAAAATTAAATAAAAAATTTATATTTAATTAAGAATGTTATTTATATTATTTATTTAGAAATTGATTTCTTAATTAATTAGAAAATCTTTCTTTAATAAATCATAAAAACTATTTTAAAAAATATTAAAAGCTCATTTTTTAATTAATAAATGAAAACACTTTTCAAATTTTAATCAAAAAAATATCTTTTCTAAAAAATCAATAAACTTATTATTCATAAACAAAGAAACAATTTCTAAATAAATTGAATAATAATTCTTTAAACAAATAAAATTATAAATTTAATTTATCTAAATCAAATTGAAATAAATAAATTTAATTTAAAAACACCTTTTTTAATCATTTAAAAAAAGACACTTATCTTAATTTTAGGGAGTCTAACTAATTAATTTCAATCTAATTGAAAATAATTAATTCTAATTTTAGAAACTACTTGTCTAAAATTAATTAGGAATCAATATAATTATTAATCTTAATCATATTAAGAAAAATAATTATTTTAATATTGTAATTGAATTGATAGTTAATTTAATTTAATAATTCAACTATTTAAAAATTAAACTAAATTCCAAAGTAATCCTAACAAAACCAACCCTTTGAAAAACAATTTTCAAATAATTAGAAACAACTTTCCAAATTTATTAGCGAATAAACTAATTTATTTTAAAAAACTAAGGCCAAAATTAGAAAAAACACATAAAAGGGTGTGGGAGAATTGTATTGCATGCGCCAGCAGCATTATGTGAGGCGCCTGCAATTCGCACGCCACAGTCAACAACATTCATTGAATGGCGTGTGCGCTCATCTGCACATTTGTGATGTCTGTGTACAAAGTGCGTGAGTTACAGACGCCCCATCGTTTTCTAGATTTAGGATTACTGGAATTTTTCCATCGCCGGTCATTTTTTTAGGACTGCTACTGCTGTAAACTGCTACCTTGCATTGCCACAGATGTCAGCTTCTGGCGCCCACTGCCTTGCACTGTGCCCTGAAAATCGTGCCTCCTCCATTTCCTTGGCTAGTGATACAAAGGTCCAACGACCCTCGAAGTGTTTCGCTCGCACACTCAAAGAAACAATGCTTAAGAAAGCACTAAGAAAATATAGGCAACAAGGGAACAATAGAGATACGACAAAACTAATCTTTATATTACTTTCCCTCAAAAGAATACAAGGAATGCTCTCTCCCTGAATGAGTTGACAGCAAAGCTCGAATGAGTTATATATAAGCATCCTGACTTGGAAGTCATGTTCAAAATCTCACTAAAACTGAACTGTCTAAGATTGTGCTAAGATCATGTCTATCTCTATTAGATTACATCACGTGGACTAATTAGATGACACCCCATATAAATAGGACTCTAACTGATAAGATAGAATCTACAAGATAACAGAAAGATAGAGTTTACATTCAACTAGGAAACTAGCATCCTTATCCTCAAAGATCTCTGCTATCTTCAGATGTTATGTTCCACTGTAACTCTAACTCCTCGTCATCGCCACACCATCCAAGATCTCCCCACGATCTCTATCCACTGATGATGCAAAGTGATCTCGTCAAAGCCCATATAGCACACTGACCTGATCCAATGCTTCCCACAACAAGTCCGTTAGTCCTGGTCCATCCATCCGAGCATAGTCTAAGTCCTTAGTCCGTCAAGTCCTTAACCTGGGTCAAGTCAATCTTCACTAGATCTGAGACTCTACCAAAATTCGCGTCAAGTCTGATCACACTCGCCCACGTTTGCCTTACTGTTTTTGCATGCCTCCTTCATGCGTGTAATCTAGCTAAACTCCCCCCTAAGTGTTGGCACCTGAAAAAAAATTTCGTTGAATTAAGCATAATAGTTAATGGAATAAGTATGGAATTTGAATTTTTGCCTTAGAATAATTTTGGGGTCATGATAGAATTATTTTTGGAAATTTAATTACTTATTGCAATGTTAATATGATTTTATTTCACTAGTTAGTGTTAAGAATGAATTGAGGGCATTTTTGGCATGTCACTTAAGTATAAAAGAGCACAAGCTTAGAAGGAAGGGTAAGGTGGACTTTTCCCACTCATTAAGGGTAGAATGGGAAGAGGAAAATGTTTTCTTGTAAATTAGAAGACCAAAAACGTGAATAAATAAAAGAAGGAGAGAAAAATCGTAAAAGAGAGAAAGAAAGAAGAGAGGTTTCGGTGAAGTTGAGAAAGAATAGAGTTTTGGGCTAGGTTACATCTTTTCTTAATCTTAAAGAGAGAGTTTGAGGTTGCTCAAGAAGGGAAAAAGAAAGAGGAAGGGAAGAGCTATCTTTAGAGCCAAAAATCTCATTATTTGGTGAAGATTCAAGGTAAGAGCAATTTTAATCTTTTAGATTTTTGGAAGGGTTTTGGGTTTATAAAGCTTAAGGAATGTATGGGTTTAAGTATTCTAGAATCAATTTTAGTGAATTTGCTTTATGGTTTCTCCAATTTGAATCCCTATTGAATGGGAATTTTGTCTTTGATAAAAGGGAATCAAAGAAGGCAAGAGGAGCAAGAGTAGAGGCATTTTTTAGCAAAGTTTTAAGCAAGGAAATTCAAGGTAGCTTTCATGTTTATAATGGGATAACGAGCCATTATGTTTTCTTTTAGTTAAGAAAATAAAATGATTTTTATTTGTTGATTAATTGTGAAAAAGATGATGTAAGTGCATACGAAATATTTTGTGTTCAAGAAAGACATGTTTTGAAAATGTGCCATTTGGGCAACATATTTACAAGTTATGAAATGCATGTTATATGGGTTTGGTTTGGTCCCTTAAGTATGTCAAGTGCACTTTGATTAAAGGCTTCTCCCACCTGCCTGCTAGTGGCATGGAGCTCCTTCACGGACTCCCATAAGTTCACGGCTACGTAAAACCATTTTGTGGGAATGTGATAGTACGTTCTGTACACTGCTACACAGGACCCTTATGGGAAATGTGCAGTACATTCTATTTTGGACCTACACAAACCATTTTGATGTGTTTATGTGTTCATGATATATTGACAAGATTGATGCATACATAAATTGTTTTATTGTGAATTTGGTTGGAAATTTAAGAACCATGTGTTTTAAGATTCAATAAGAATTTTTTTATGACAATGAACGTTTTAAGTCGTTTTGCTTGTTATTCATTATAAACTTGTTACCTACGAGCTTTTAAGCTCACCCCCCTCCTTTTCGCCCCATCTTCAGGTGAAGAAAATGAGATCGAGTGAAAGAGAATTGAGGCATCTCTCCAAATTTTTGCATCATTTGTGTTTAAGCTAGATTTGTAATCACAAGGCTCTAGCTGCATTTTGAGCAAATTACTGTCCATGTATCTTCTTGTATTTTGGGCATTTTGAGATATTGATGTATTATGGCTGAAAATGCGCACTAAATCTTTGTAAAAACTTTTATATTTTGATGTTAATGAAGTATGTTTGTGCTTTGCGGATGGTATGTCAATTTTTTTCATTGCATTCTTTCAAGTTTTCCATAAGGGTGAGAATTTGTGTTCTGGCTTCGGGGGAAATACTGTTTTGATTTAGGCTGAATTGGATGAAGCTGCATTTTTGGAAATTGCATATTATTTTTCTAGCTTTCTAATGATATATAGTATGAAATTTTTGGACATTGGAGTTGAGAGATATGGGCATTATAAGTGGTGATGTTGCGTAGGAGGTATGTACATGACAGCTATGATAAATCATGAGAGTTTGCATCTGTGATGGCGTCATATCTTCTTAAGAGTTGCATTGTTTTAAGTTGACCATCTGAATCTTCCACTTTTTGGTTCTTCTACTTTTTGCTTCTTCTATTTTTTTCTTCTTCTACTTTTTGCATCTTCTACTTTTGCTTCTTCTACTTTTTACTTATTCTACTTTTGCTTCTTCTACTTTTGCTTCTTCTACTGTTTGCTTCTTCTACTTTTGCTTCTTCTACCATTTTCTTCTTCTACCTTTTTCTTCTTCTACCTTTTGCTTCTACTTTTTGCTTCTTATACTTTCTGCTTCTTCTACTTTCTGCTTCTTTTACCTTTTTGCTTCTACTTTTTGCTTCTTCTACTTTTTGCTTCTTCTTCTATATACTGTTCATTTTGTACCGTTTAGGCCAATTTTAACCCCTTCAAACGATAGAATTTATTCCTAAGGTCTTCAAGAAACTTACAGACCTATAAGTCCTCTCTCAAACCACCTGATAAGGATCTTGATCTGATACCTATAATGAAAGTTATGCTAGTTTCCCCGATAGAAAAAGGTTCAATATGATTTAGGACAGAACCAAATTGAATGATTTTGATGTCATTAAAAACTGAAGACAAAGGGGGAACAAAATGTTCTGAAGAGGTCAAATTGAAATTCCACTTTGATTTTTCCTACAAATATGTCCAGAAATAGGTTAAGTGAGTTCTTTTTAAGGATTGGCTGGTGTGGGCATGTCACCTTTGTGGGATATGCGTCTAGATGTCACTTAGGACGTCAGACACGTGACTCGCAAGGGCAGGGTTCCAACACTTATAGTATCAGAGCGTCTAGGTTGAGGTCCAGGTGTAGGACCAAGTTTAGGAGTATCCTAAGCACGAAATGGGTAGGTTGAGACATGAAGTGTACATGAATTGTTTTAAATTGTTTCACATGATTTGATATTGTTTTATACGATTTGAACTGTTTTGTATACTTTGAAAATTGTTTTGCATGAACTAATGGTTTTCAATGGTTTTATATTCAAATAGTGATAATGCCACCTCGAAAGAGAGCTCGAGGAGCTATGACTTGATCTCACCCTCGCCAAAGGAGCACGGATGAGTCCTATGTCCCACAAGATGCTAGGACACACTCTGCTCCTGATTTGGAGGCACCTAGTGTGTAGCATAAAGTGCCACCGCCTCCACCTCCTATGCCTCAAGCAAACCCTCTAGATCCACGGTTCTTTCAAGCCTTTGCCCAGGCTTTCACTTATGCCATGGGCCAAGGGTTCACAAGTGCCGGTTCTAGCTCCAGTGGAGAGGAGCATGCAGTATGATAAGCTCCGCAAGTATGGGGCTATAGACTTTAATGGTACTACAAATTCGGAGGACGCTGAAGCATGGTTAAAGAGGATAGAGAGAGTCCTACTTCAGATGAAGTGCTCTGATGAAAAAAAGCTGGATTATACAGTTAGCTTGCTGCAAGGGGATGCACTTCACTGGTGAGAATCAGTGCCCCACAGTCAGGTTATACCTCCGTTGTTGTCTTGGAGAGATTTTATGGAAGTGCTCAGGAAGAAGTACCTTTCTAGGGTTTATGTAGAAGAGAAGGCCAGGGAGTTTCTGAATCTCACATAAAGGGAGATGAGTGTGAGTGAGTATGAACTGAAGTTTGGGAAAGCAAACTGAAGTTTACTCAGCTTTCCTGATATACGGCCAACATTGTGGCAAATGAGGAGGACAAGTGCTGTAAGTTTGAGGGAGGTCTTCATCTGAGGATCAAGGAGAAAGTCTTGATCCATAATTTCTATGACTACCAGCAGTTGGTAGATGCTGCACTCCAGGCTGAGAAGCTAGAGAATATTAAGTATGAGGTGAGTAGGAAAAGGAAGAACCGAGAGCAGTCTTCCAGGAAGGGGGTAAGTGCTCCAATACCTGAAAGGGGTGTGAAGAGCTTCCGAACACAGATTGAGACGGGGACTAGTGCCTCTGCTAAGAGCAAGTAAGTAAGGGCAGTGTCAGTACAAGCCTCAACAGCAGGAGGCAATAGCAGGGTAGAGAGGAGCAGGAACATGAACCCCCAATGTGAGCATTGTGGGAAGTTGCACAGGAGAGAGTGTTTCAAGTTACTGGGAGCATGCTTTCGATGTGGAGAGAAGGGACATATGATCAGGGACAGTCCCCAAGTAACAAGATAGGAGAGGTTGCGGTTACAAGCCCCAAGGAGAGCTGAAACAGTGGGAACTCGGCCAGCCACTGAAGTGGTCAGTTTTGGAGCTGCAAGGAAGGATATTCCTCTAGGAAATCCAAGGGGTTAGGCACAGGAAAGAGTGTTTGCCATGACAAGGGAGGAAGCAGCAGCCTCACTAGAAGTTGTCAAGGGTATGGCCCAGTTATTTGATTCAACAATTTATTTACTAATTGATTTTGGTTCCACACATTCTTTTGTTTCTACAAGTATGATTTTGCATGGTGTGAATTCAGTGCCTTTGAATAGTCCTTTGCTTGTTAGTACACCTCTGGGGAGGAATGTAGTAATTAGTCAAGTATATAAAAGTTGTGAGCTCTTCATTGATGGTTCTAGACTGGTAGTGAATTTTCTACCTCTAGACCTAAAAGGCTTAGATGTTATACTTAGAATGGATGTTATGGAAAAATATCAGGCGAAGTTAGATTGTGGCCTTAAGGAGGTGGAATTTGATTTGGGTAACGATGAGAGGGTGTTTTTTATAGGGGATAAGAGAGCGTCATCACCAAGAATTATATCTGTTTTACTAGCTAACAGGATGATGAAGAAAGGGTGTGAAGCCTTCTTGGCGCACATTCTAGACTCTGAAGTGGAGGAAGGGAGGTTAGATGTCGGACCCCGTTTTCGAAGCCCAACTATCGCATTCGGATACCAATATTCTTACATGACCACTTGCGTTCAAACTAAACCCTTTTTGGGCTCATCTCCATTCAAGCCTGATTATATCCAGGGACAGCGTTGGTGAGTCCATAATTTACCTATGAACATGCTTCGGGTCAATTCAACTAGCATAACTCTTAAATTCTTCTTTTATATTTGGCCTATTGTCTGTGTTTTATCGTCTGGGTTTGACCTCCTCTTATCGTCTATATTTCATTTGCGTCTGCCTTTTATTCCGTCTACCTTTTGACATGTAATCAAAGACGATTCCTTACGTCTATGTTATGACGTGTCGTCTGTGTTCCCTTGCGTCTATGTCTCATGCATCGGTGTACCTCTTTTGCGTCTGTGTGTGATGTTAGCACAGACGATTCCTTTCATCTGTATTCTTCCTTTGCGTCTGTGTGTGACGTCAGCACAGACGATTCCTTGTATCTGTGTTCTTCCTTTGCGTCTGTGTGTGAAGTCAGCATAGAAGATACTCTTCCTCTATATTTTTCCTACGCGTTCAGAACACAATCTCTCCAATTCTAATATGTTATTCTAGTATAACAACCTTGGCAATTTCAACAGAGGAGATATGCACATATACATTTCATTATCCCAATCTTTAAAATAGCATAATCATACATAAGAAGGAATTCAATGTCACTTTCTCATTTTTAACCACAGTCAGAATTGTTACAAATCAATATACACATCAATCTTAAAAAAAAATACAGAAGATGCTCAATGCTGATATGCTGAATAAGCTATTCAAAATCACTGACTTAGCACAACAGACTCTAACTATTATGGAGTTTTTGATGCCTTGCAAGGATCACTTCTCTTCTCGATTTGCTCCTGAAGAGTGGAGGGTAATTGGGGTGAGCTTCAAAGCTCAATGGCTAACATACTTATAGCCATCAGTAATTAACACAAATTCAAGCATATATATGTATAGGTACTAAGCAATTCAAATATGCTTGAGTAAGCAGATTAATGCAGAACATATAACATCCAAATGCATCATACTTGACAATTTACAGATGCAATGCACAACCAATGGCTCGAGGGTTCCATGGAAACAGAATGGAGAAACCGAAGTTTACACCATGAACAGAATGAGTCCTTTTTCAGAGCTC
>JANQBM010000007.1:12280358-12292319 GCA_025594535.1 Erythroxylum domingense
CCTTATGTAGGCTTAAGTATATTTAATAGCTTAAGTGATGATTAAATTTTAATCTACTAAGGAAAGTGTACCTGTCATTCTGTACTATTAAAATGTTAATAGAGGTTGATCATACTAAGAGATTACTTGTATTGTAACATCCCACTACTATAGAGTATATATCTGAAAATCCAGAGGACATTCAAAAACATACCCTATGACAATGGCATGTTAGAGCAATCTCAATCACTTAATGTGGCATTATAAATAAATCATAAATATACAAAAGATCATTTCCTCATTCCATTTATAAAACATAATTTACAATGTCGCTTTTCACTCCATAATCCATATTTACACTACATCAAAAGCATATGAGATTCTACTGCTCTTTACAACATATTCTACATGGAATGAGAAACTAAACAAAAACATTACATCTAACTCCTTAGTCTCTGCTGACCAGATCTTTAAGCCATTTCTTGAGTCCAAAACGCAAGTACAAGACTTCTTCTAGAATGTCTTAGAAACTAAGTCTCCTCTTTCGTACCTATAAATCAGCATTGCAATTTTGATGAGTTTTGTGAAAGCAGTGAGCGAACCATCATCGATGTGCTCACTCATAACAGAACACAACATCTCAAACGCAAATGACATTTACAGTATATATCATCTCTACAACATATCAACAATTTCACACATTAAAATAATATCTTTAGAATAATTTAATCCTCTTACTCAGACAATCATATTATCAAATGTATATATACATGGCATATCATCATATCAACATAATTTAAGGATTGTTCACAATCATTCATATAGTACATTTGAAAATATAATTACAAATGCATATGAACATGTGACTCCACTTTCGCTTTTATTTGTTGTGACTGAGCACTTATTACTGCCCCGTATCCCTTGTGGATACTAGGCTCTTTTCACATTCTGTCCCATACCCATTATGGATATCAAGCTCATTAATTACTGAGCCTGCGGCTCTTTATGCGCATTTATGAGCTTTAAGCTCTTTTTAAATTGGCCACTCCGATCACAACTGTAATATCTGATCATGCATATCATGTTATGAAATGCATCAAATCATATATTATACTTTCATCAATTTTCATTCATTTCAGATATAGTCACATTTTTTATATTAATAAGACATAAGCCTTCGTTTAACAATTTTGTTGAGAAAACATATTTTTTCAATTCACATTCAATCAAAAACACTTTCAATACATTGCCAATTATCGAACTCCTCGAATCACAATTGTCCGGAATTATCACATCAATTCAATAATAGTTCAATAATTAAAATTTAAATAATCAAATCAATCCTAGTGAGAAACATCTAGGTTACTCATAGTAAGCTCTAGGTAATTATTGCCTCTATGAACTGATAATGTCTGGATGTTGGTGTTCGACTTGAGCATCTAAACCATGTAATACACACACATTTACACATTACTAAATTGCTCAATCATATTAGTACTCAATCATACACATATGTATATGTATTACGTGCAATGCATGCTCAATGACTTTCCTGAGTATGTATCATTAAATCATAAGTCTTGATCATTCAAAATTATCACTTGGATATGTCTAGTTTACAGTTAGGTTTATACCTCAATTATCCATTTAAACATATCAAACATTTAATCACTTATTTAACCTCAAACTAGGTTCATTTCAAGCCTCATTTAAGTCTAAATACACAACAGGAAAGTACCTTAGCATTAGTTGTTTCGAACATCACTTAAAAGACAACGTTTCATTCTTTATGCTAGCCTACCAGTGGGGACTATGCCACGATCGTGACAAAATCCAAATAACCA
Organism: Erythroxylum domingense; assembly: GCA_025594535.1. NCBI lineage: Eukaryota > Viridiplantae > Streptophyta > Magnoliopsida > Malpighiales > Erythroxylaceae > Erythroxylum > Erythroxylum domingense. The sequence goes on from JANQBM010000007.1 coordinate 12,282,182, forward strand.
GGCCACGATAGTGCACTACATTGTTTCCCTCAATTATGTTCGAATGTATCAAACTTAGACACATACCAAACACTTGAATTTTCCATATTGCAAACCCTTTAAACCTACTTCATTATGTGATCATCTTGGTTACACTAAGGTCTATTAAACTTTGCTCATTTTTGTTATTAACAATCACTTCATTTACATAAACATACATCTCCAATTCAAGAACACTATGTTAACATCTTTCTTTAGCATAAATTTACCTTCTTTATACATCAAATTATAGTCCAATTCATCCATATAACAACCTATACTCCACGGTTTCCATAGACTAAGAACAAGCATAAAAACTTCCAAGTTCATTCAACATATTCCAGCACATATCATCACCAACACCATATACATTTCATTGCAATTCAAACATCATTCTCATTCTATTAAACATGTCATAAAGATCATATTTCTAATTACTTGTTAGGCTTCCAATTTCAGCTCAAAACTTCATATTAAACTAGCCTTCCATTCATGCATGATTCATCACAAACTCAAGGTGAAAACAGGTTAATTTTTAGCAGCAAAATGCACGTAACAATAAGCTAGTCTCTTGGCTATTTTGTGAAGGATTAAAGTGTGGATTTTATCTAAAAATTTGAAAGACCAGAATACAGAGAAAATATAGGAGCAATTTTGGTGATGAAACAACAATAAAGACAGCAAAAAATTTGTTACAGAATCTTGCTTCATCAAGTGCTAGGTGTGACCAAGTTATAAAGACATATATCTTAAGTCATGTAAGCCATATCTTCTAAATATGTTGCCATTAGTCCACTCCTTAACCTACCATATGTCTCCTTTTATGTAGTCCACATGTCATACAATAATTGGTCCATTTGTCATTTGATTACTAGTCCAATTGTCACTCATTTAACTACGCCAAATCTCACTCAATTATAGGCTTAGTAACCCTAATTTTTCATGTATCAATTTGTTTTTTCACTTGACATTTTTCCTAATCCAAATGTACATATTAATTCATCACTCTGCCAATTAATAACAATTAATTCCAAATCACTAATTCGAATCCAATCAAACTAAAATTTAAGACATAACAATTAACAATTCACATCATATTCATTTTAAAACTTTCATACCCCAGAATATGTCAATTAAGTGTATAAGCTATCTTTGTAATGTCTACAAATTATAATTCATATGTGTATGCTAATGATATGTATGCGAATGAAATGCTCTCAATGCTATTACTCATTTACAATAGTCTAGGGTTTTAACCCTAATTATGTTCCGAAAACTAGATATTATATGTATAGAATCTTATAATCCTATTTTTTCAAATCAATAATAAAAATGGGTTTGGTTAATTGATTTATAATAATAAACTAAACTAAATACCAGCTGCTTTAGATCACCAAAATGCTAATAGAGGTTGATAATACTAAGAGATAACTTGTATAGAATCTTATAATCCTATTTTATTTAATCAATAATAAAAATGGGTTTGGTTAATGGATTTATAATAATGAACTAAAATAAATACCAGCTACTTTAGATCACCATTAGAGCATTACATAATAATAAAAAATAACATCAATATTAAGAAATACTTAGAGTAGATTTTCGCCTAAATTCATCTTATATAATTATTCAATTATAGCTATTATATCATTTAAAATAGAGAAGTTTTTTAGTGTAAAGGTCTGCCTCCTATTAATATAAACCCACCTATTGCTAAATAGGTTAACCTATATCTCTATCAAATTAACTTAATACATAATGAGCTAAGTTCTTTGAAACCCCACAAAATATTAACTTGAAATTTGAAGATTTATATAATTCTATCTTTAGATCATAAACAATGATGACTACAGATACCCCGTCTTCCCCAATTGTCGACCCTAACTAGTACACCTTCTGGTAGAATAACCTTTTTTAGCTTATATCATCCTTCTCTTTAACTTTCCTTCCTCTCTAGCTTATCCTCCTACTTGCTTCCCTAAGCTCCCCACCTTGTATATGGTCAGTATAAAGAATAACACATATAAATCTCAAATATAGAAACCTTTATTGAAAATTAAATCAAAAGAACAAAAAAACCATTAAGGTTTAACCTAATATAGATATGAAAGTAGAAAATACTAAAAAAATAGTTGAAGGTAGGAAAACATTCATTCTAATTTATCCCATAATGAAAATCTCTATCCTCTACTAGTAATCACTTTTTGAAGAATACTTTTGATATTTCTCTATTAGAAATACCCTTCCTATATGTTCTTAGGCTCACCTTAGGCAAGCAACTGCCAAACCTAATAGAAACTAGTCTAGAACCAAAGAAAAATATAAAAAAAAGATTACAACCCTAGTTTCTGATTTTTTTTTAATTTTCTTCCTTAGAAATGGTCTATGACATAAATTTGTCCTAAATCTTATATCTTTCTACTAATATTTTGGAGAAGGACTCAAGCTTAGACACATATATGTCCTAGTTCATGTACCATTCTATAGCTTTTTTTAGGAGGTACACAAGCTAAGACAAGTTCATGTATTTTTACCAAAATTTCTCTCTACCATGTAGCTTATTTTCAAACATTGTATTGGATCATTTCTTCATCTCCAAGTTATCTGAGAAGAACATAGGTTGGCATATGGTCATCTATCAAAATATGTTAAGAAAAAATAATGTTTTCTTCATATTTTACCTTGAAATATTCCTGTATATGCCAATCCTCAAATAGATTCTTATTTAATTACCTATAACAAGAGATAAAATCAATTAAACAAACGTAATTTAGATAAAGAACTTAGCAAAATATTAAGGATAATATATGCATATTTCATGAACAGCCCACACTTAGAATTTTTCTTTTTTTCAGGCGAAATCAATATTAATCACACTCATATTAACCAAGTTTCAATTCTAGAAAAATTTTAACAATTCTACCACGGTAATCTAAAGCACTCATTATCCACCTAATTGCATCATTTATCAACTACCTAGGACAATGTATACTTAAAATAACTTGCAATTTAGCTCATCCTAATTCAAAAATCATTCAAATTTTAGCTTAATGGAAATAATAGCTATTAGGAGAAGTTTAAAACCCTAATCATGAAAATCACCAAAAATTAAAGAACATCTAACAAAAATGCAATGAAAATAAAATGGTCACAAATGGCATGAAACAGCCAAGCTAGGTTACAAAGGAGTTTGCACAAGGGACAAAAAAGTGAAGAAGAATAATGGGGTGAATGAGAAACGGAGGTGGATAAGGAGCTTTTGAAATCATAGATTTATATTGATTGTAGACACGGGTGTGTCCAAGACTACTTGAACATCTAGGAGGATGTTATAATGGACACAAACATATCTATATAACATGTTGTATGTGAAACGGACATGTCCAATAACCATATAAGTCATTGGGCCTGTGTGTGAAAATTTGAAATTTTCACAAGAGTAGATATGGACATGTGTAGTGACAAGTGTAATTCATTGAGACTCTGTTAAACATAAAACAATAAAAATGTGTTTACATGGACATATCTAACGACTATATGCAGCTCCAAATTCTTGGAAAATTTTAAATTTTACCTTAGCCTCAAGTCAATTGCATAAAACACACCATTAAAATATAAAATAGGAAAAATCATTGAGGATGCTCGTCAAACTAAAATAAAAACCTAATCCTAATGTCTATTCAACATAAAAGAATCTAATAATTAATAAAATCCTAGCACTAAAATCTAAGCACATCAATACATAGAATTAAATTTAAAAAATTCTTAATTCTTAGGTAACCTCCCAAAGCAGCGTTTGTTTAATGTCCTTAGCTAGTTATACCATGCATAATTAAGGTTGCTTGAGGAGATTAAACTCCTTCTTTATTCATCATCTTCCTCTTAACCTTAAACGAGACATAGCTCCAATGGATCTTTAAAAATAACACCTTACATAACATCAAAAATTGAAAATTCAATTATATATATAAAATAGAAAGCTTCATTATATTTAAGGGAACGTTTCATGGAATCGGATATTTTGAAGGCAACTTCTTCTTCTCCAACCCTAAGCACTAGTTTACTATCACTAATATCAATTCTAGCTCTAGTAGTGGCTAGAAAGGGTTAACCTAGAATAAAAGATGCCAATTATATCCCCATCCATATCAAAGATCACAAAATCAACTGGGAAAATAAATGTATATACTTTAACAAGTACATCCTCAATAATATCCCTAGGATACTTAACCAATCTATTTACTAACTAACTACTCATCATAGTGGGTATTGGTTCTCCTAATCCTGATTTCTCGAGTAAATTATGGGGCATTAATTTAATACTAATACCTAAATTAGCTAAAACTTTTTCTAATAACAAATGACGAATTAAATAAGGGATAGTAAAAATCATTACATCCTTAAGCTTCTTGGCCAACTTCTTTTTTATAATAGTTGAACATCTCCCCCTTAACATCACCATAGTTAACTCCTCCAAATTTATCTTATTTGATAGCAACTCCTTTGAGAATTTTATGTACCTTTTTAACTACAAAAGAGCCCCTATAAAAGGTAAGTTAGTATGGAGTTGTTTAAAAAGTTTATGAAATTTACTAAACTGCTCATCCCTGTTATCTTTCTTCAATTTAGTAAGATATTCGATGGTAGGCTAGATTTCCTTGATTTTTAAATAATTGTTTATGTCCTTAGCTTTCTTATGACTCCTTTTATCATTCTCCTCCTCACTTCAGGTCTTGTTCTTAACTTTTAATTTCTTTCAACTCTTAAGGGTGAATGTCATCATACGTTCTTTAGCATTTTTCTTAATTATGCTAGGAAAACTATTTTACTGTCTTTTAGAAACTAACTTTGTAAACTGATCAATCTAGTTCTCCAGGTTATGGATACATGCATTTTGATTCCTTAATGAGGCTTCAATAGCTTAAAATCTCATCTATGAAGTCTTGATAAATTGAGTCATAAAGTCATCTAAGCTTAGTGTAAGGCCCTAACATATACCTTAGAAGTATTATAGCATGTCTAGGGTGTATTAAGAAGTGAACATAAAGAATTAAGTAAATATAAGCATAGTAAGGGACATAATGGTACTTAATGTAAAAGATACGGGTAAATTAGTAATTTATTCATTTCAGCAGGGACATACATACTTAGACCTGAAATATGGATGAGAATGAAATTAATTGATGAGATTTTATACCAAGGTGGGAATTAAAGGGAGAAAAAGGGACAAAAGTGTAGTTTTCCTAAAATCAACACATGGATCAATAGGATTAAAGCATGTGTTACCAATATGATTAAAGCATAAGTGACCCATAGGATTGAAGCATGTGTGTCATGAAATGGACATATAAGAAAGGAGAGAGGGAAGTGCTTTTAGAATTTTGAACGCTAAATTTTCCTTTTCTAATTTTCTCTCCATTTCATCTTCTTCATCACACCATTTTGTATGTAAAGAATCAAGCTAATCCTAGGTGGAAATCAAGGTAAAAGTTGGGAGTTTTCTCTTCATCTTTATCTTTTCTTGCCTTTCTCATGAAGATCTAGAATTATAAGGTTGGAATTGAGATTAAGATATGTATTTGTGGTGTTTCTAGTTGTTGAATCAAGCAAAGCTAAAGGAGAAGAGAAGGAAAAGTACTAGAAGAGTTAGTTGGGCGATTTCAAGGTTTAAGACTACACTTAGTTTAATTTCTATTTGTGTATATTTGAATGGATAAAAAGATTCATTTGGACATAGAATGGTTGATGGAATGGTGTCTTGATGTTACTTTGATATTACTTTGCATGGAATTAGTTAAATATGAAAAGAGAGTAACGTGTAATGGATTTATGTCTTAGGTTAGTTTGAACCAGTCCCATTGTTTTAGCCATAATTAGGACTAAAAACCTATAAATTGGGTGATTTTAATTGGAGATGAACTTAGGACATATCACTAAAAATATATAGAAGAGACCTTGACCTAATTCTGGCTTAATGACATCGGAATTTGAGATTGAAAATAGTGACTTGATGTTGCCCCTATTTTGGAGTAGCTTGTGATATTTGGTGTATATCTCATGATTTATAAGTTTAAACAGCCTATTTTTGATGCTATGGAAACTAAAGACATAAGGAAATCAATTTCTAGAAGAACTAAAAACCTGATTTAAACATTTTCTATGTGAAAATTTCGGAACAAGTAAAGGTGTGAATTTTAGGTAAGGGACACCATAGGAAGGAAATTGCACTAGTTTGATTTTATTTTATTTATCATTTTTATCAAATCATATCCGAACCTTTTCAAATGTTTATGAAAATGTGAAAACACTTATAAATAAATGCAATACGACTTGCCATATGTGAATTGGGTGATTAAACATTGAAATTTAAGATTGGTCATAATGTATGTTAAAGGAAATTTACATGTACATAGATCATTTATATACATATTTATTGCTTATATATGTGTAGTATGATTATACAAATTCAATTTTGATACGCTTATAATGGTGGTAAGTTACAACTTGCATGTATGAATGCAAATACAGATTTTATGATTTCAAATGAATATCGTATAAGTTGTCAATATATGAATTATGAAATTGGAAAATGTTTAAAGGAAAATGTTACAATGCATCATTAATTTTCTTAGTGGTGGATAGATAGGCGTGTCTATATGATTACAATGTAGCTGCTACAGTTTGACACCAATAGTGCCTTTATTTCAAGACTATAGTGTCTTTATAGTTTGATACCTTCGGATATCTATAGTTTGCATATCCACACCCACGAGAATGTGTCGGCCTAACACAAGAAGTAAATTAAACAATTATAAATAAGAAATACAACATGTCAACATGAATAATTGGTATTGATGAGCATTTGTATTTATTGTATTGATGATTTGTAATTATGAGCAATTGTATTGATAATTTATATTAATGAGAATTGAATATCAATGTTTTGACTTATAAATGTGAATTTACAGTATATGATAAAACATTGAAGCATATCTCCATTATGTACCTCGTTTAATTATGCCATTACTATTTATACATTTTGTGATATTTATGAATGTGTGAGCTTGACGGATGATTGTTGTGAATGGTCATCCAAACTAAGTATTTCGACTCTAAGCTTTCAAGCTTAGCAAGGGTGTTAATCTGTGTAGGTCCAAGTAATAGGAATGATGTACAGGGATCATCTTCACAGACCAAGGCCAACCATTAGTTTTAAATATGCTTTTGGATTGTATCTTTTTGATTAAAGATGAATGTCGATGTAACATTTTGTAACTAAGAACTTAAGTTATATGTAATATTTATTTTGGATTATTATGTAAATGCAAAGATGTAATACTACTTTTAAATGATAAAAGTGATATGAAATTTTGTATAATGCAAAGATGTAATACTACTCTTAAATGATAAAAGTGATATGAAATTTTTGTAATATTTATATGTACAACATTGAATAGGCAAATATGTGGTGACTATCCCTATAAATGAATAGAAATGTACGTCATGACTATTTTTACTAGAATTTGGTTGTCATGTATATGGGTGGTTGTAGATTCTGTATAGGGGGTGTTATACTTAACTTATTTTATTGAGGTGGGTTTTGCTAAAATCTTAGTAGAGGGTTGTTCCTTTATTGTTATTGATTTCACTAAGAAAAATTCGATTGATTCCTCCACTTGGATTAATTGTTAATCCATCTATATTTTTTTCTTAAAGCTTCAACCTAGCCTACCAATGTTATAACTCCATCTACATCATAAAATCTAACTAGCTTGCTAGGTTTTGCTCAAGAAAAAGTTCCACTAATAGTTTTTCATTGTCATGTGCTTAATAAGATCCTGATATGGTTTTGGTGTTTTTTTGTTCAAAGTACCCATAGTTGTTACATCAACCATCTGCCTAGTTGTTTGATTGAGCTCATTATAGAAAGTTTGAATTTGTGGTTGTTTGATTGAGCTCATTATAGGAAGTTTGAATTTGTGGCCATGGTGGTAAACCCTGATATAAAAGGTACTTCCTTAGCATCTCCTTAAATCTCTACCATATATCATATAAGGCCTCTAAATCAATTTTAGCATAGGAAGATATCTCATTCCTTAGTTTAGCAATTTTAGCTAGTGGAAAGTACTTTTAAAGGAATTCTCTATCATCTAGTTACATTTAGTGATGGATCCCCTAGGAAAATAGTTCAACCATTACTTAGCCCTATACCTTAATAAGAATGGAAATAATCCCAATCTTGTTACATCGGTAATGGAACCATTAATTTTAAACGTTTCTCAAATCTACAGAAAATTGGCTATATATGCATTAGGATCCTCATCTTATAGCTCATTAAATTGTACAAACTAGTATATCAACTGAATAATGTTTAGTTTAATTTCAAAGTTGTTTGCAATAATAGTTAGCCTCAAAATGTTAGATTATATGCTATTCAAGTTCAACTGAGAATAATAAAAAATTCTCTTTAGTTAGTCTGTTATAATTTTTAATCCTTTGGTCTGAATCTAACATTCCAAGTTCCCTATCTATTGATCTAGCTTTGCCACTATAAGTTAGGTCCCTTAAAGATTTTCAAAAATCATTCTCTCAATTATTGGATCTTCTTCAACCAATTTAAATGGATTTTCTTGGGTCTTAAATAACCCAAAGGCCGGTAAAAGTGACAAAACTTAAAAGTCAACAAAACAATTTATCAAATTGTAAATAATAAATGAAATTCTGTAAAAAAATAAATAATGATTATATTAACAAAAATTAGGTTTCCTAATATTATAATCCTTGATACAGTGCCAAAAATTTGATACGCAAGATCCTTACCTTATAGATTCTTAAAGTCTATTGCTTTTATAGAACTATAATATAGTGAAAATGAATATAAGTGTTAATCTGATAGGGATTACAAGTACCAATAGTACCTTTTTTCTATTATCTATCCTACAAAATAAGATGATGGCATAATTTAAACAATAAAACTAAACTAAAGTTCAATACAAGTAATAACTAAAAATGAAAAGCTCCTAAATAATGAATTATCTAAATCAAATAAGCAGTACCTAGATAATTAATCCCCTTAAGATTTATTAAATTATTAAGTCTTTGTCATGTAATTTAATTAAAGATAATTAGCTCATAAAAATTCCTATTTTATGTTAATATCTTGCTTAAGATTATCAACACATAATCATAGGTTGATTAGCTGAAATATCTTTCTAGTTAAAACCCCTAAGATTGATTTAATCAATTTGTGAATTTTACCATTAGGATTGACATTAATCTAAAAGATTTATCCATACCTTATCTCGAGGTTTGTATGCAACTTCTTTTAATTATACTAGATCTATTCATAGAATGGATTTCTTAATCTCAAGCGCATGAAATTATAAGTGAAATAATATCTGATAAATGATTTTTATACTATTTTTTTATGCCTATATTAAGTATGTGTTACTTTTTATTGAGAGTTTTATGATGTTTTGGTATTCAAGGGAAATGTTGACATAAATGGAAGAATTGGAGTTGTTTCGGGGGCACATTCCCATACAATTAGCATACATGGCCATATATAGGGGTCGTGTAAGGGACTGTAAACGTGTAAAACTTTAAAAGGCTACTTTTACCTGTGTGGAGATACACACCTGTGTGAGTAACATATACAACCTTGTCCCTTGCTTGTATAAGCTCATATGAACATATAAAGTCATAATTTTAGATATATGGTCACTCAAATAGCTGTGTCACAGCCAGTGCACAATCTAGAAACCATAATTTTGTAAAATAAAAGGAAATTATAAAGAGGAGATGAGAGAAAGGTGGCTGTATTGAATCCACAACCAAAGTTAGTTTTAGAGACATGATTCTGAAGCTAGGATAAGGAAAACAAGATGATAATTCAAGAGATACGATAGAGAACAACCTTTCATTAAAGATTCAAAGGGATTTCATTATAGAGAAAGGGGATCTACATATATATGGACTTTTTCTTTTTTTTATTTTTTTAAACTTTTTATGATGGTTTCATTTTCTATGTTTAGGAACTAATTTTGATTAGTGCCTACATAGGGTCAACCTTAAGTTAAGATTGATATTATGAGTTACTTAGTTATTTAATTAAATTTAA
>JANQBM010000007.1:12322603-12338541 GCA_025594535.1 Erythroxylum domingense
TTATAAACTTTGTATTTTGGATTATGATGTAAGGGGGCTCGAAATGTCCACTAAAGCGTTGTAAAACTCTTACTTTTGATATTAATGAAAAATATGTTGGTTTTGTATATGATTCTTCTTATGTTTTTGCAAAATATTCGATTTTGGAAATGAGATTAAGATTTTGAGAGTTTGTTTGTGGATAGGTTCTTATCAATTTTTGTTTTTGGGTTGTACAAATGAATGTGGTTAAAAGATTTTAAATTTGCATTCTAGTAAGATGGGTAGCTTGGGTTTTAAGTTTTGCTGCAAGGGGTTTTCGCCGCGGCGAAGCCAAGAGTTCACTGCAGCATAATTCACGTGGCGACTTTGCCGCGGTGAAGATTATACTTTTTGCCGCGGCGAAATTGAACAGCATAAGTTCGCCGCGGCGAAACCCGCCTTTACTTCTGAATGATTTTCTTTCGAATCTCCAACTTCTAAGCCCTGCTCCACGCTCAAGCTTCACGATCCCAGGTCCGATGTTGGGCTCCGAAAACGGAGTCCATCACTGCTAATTTTTATATATACAGATTATTAAATAAAACTAAAATGGACAACTAACTGGTTAATATGAATTGGCTGGCCCGGTTCGATTTTTAAAACATTACCCTTTGGTACTACATCCTTTACTTTTCTTCAGTCCAGTTAATCTAAGTATATATACACTCTAGACTTGAGGCAGACTCCTACTTATTGCTTACCAGGGAAATTACACCTGAAGAAATCAAAATAGTGATTTTTAACTTCTAACCAAATAAGGCACCTGGACAAATGGCTTAAATTCATTTTTTTCTCCAAAATACTTAGGACATAATAGGAGGTGTAGTAGTTGATTGTGTACAGGAATTCATCAATAACTAAAGAACGCTCAAGTAGTTGAACAAAACCTATATATGTTTGATTCTTAAGAAGGATAACCCTACATCTCTACATGACTTTTGACATATATCTGGTTGCAATATGGTGTACATAGTAATGGAAAAAAATCTAGTGAGAAGGCTAAAAAATATAGTCACACCTATCATCAACAATTTTCATAAACCTTTCATTAATGGTAGGAAAACGAGGGACAGACTATTACTATATTAGGATTTACTTAAAGATTAATATACTAATCCTGCCATTAGAAGGTGCTTTATGAAAGTTGATCTCTATAAAGCTTTTGAATCCTTAGAATGGGAATTCCCCCTAAATTGTCTCAAAGCATTCAATTTTTAAACTTATTTATCTCTTGGATCAGATCTTTTATCTCTACCAGCTCCTACTATGCCTTAATCAATGGAGAACCTACACAATCATGAAAGGAGCTATAGGTACCAAGCAGGGAGATCCACTGTCTCCCTACCTGGTCATAATTGCCATATAAGTCCTAATTAGAGTGACTTAGAAGCACATTTCCAACTCAAGGGGATTCAAGTATCATTATAAATGTAGGGAATTGAATCTCTTTTTCTTAGAATATTCAGATGATCTCTTAATTTTTATGGAAATAATCACTAGTCTTTGAAAATCATGATCAATTCTCTATATATGTCTTGCTTGAGAATTAACTTGGAGAAAAGTAAGTTACTACCTATTGGAGTATCTAAAACATCTATGCTTTAACAAATTTCTAGTATGTAGGTCCAGGAATTGCCTTTCACCTATCTTGGTTTACCTATATTCCCTAAGAAACCAAAGTTCTCATACTGCTTTAGCATAATGGAACTTACAAAAAGGAAAGTGGTAACCCAAGAAAATAGATACCTCTCATTTGTTGGTTGCATTCAACTAACAAAAAATGTTATTTCAAATATCCACACACACTAGGGCCTATAAGAACGTGCCTTGTCTATCCTATTGTACAAAAATCTGCGTTTGCACTGGAGGATCTATAAGAACGTGCATTCCTGATCGTGCTAGTAACTCTAACTTAGCCAGATTGTCAACGCTTTGATTTCCTTCCCTACAGACGTGTTGAAATTGTACCTCCCAATCACGCCCCAGGACTGCCTGTATACTCTGCACCAAAAAGTTAGCTTCATTAAGTAACCATTGAGATGAGGAAAGAATATTGATTACCTTCAGTGAATCCACTTCGAGGACGATTTGTCGATAACTAAGGTCCCAAGCCAATTTAAGCCCCTCATGCACGCACACAATTCCGCAATCAATGGCGGACAGGTCCCAATATTGTGCATAAATCCGCCACACCATTGTCCATGGCAATCTCGAAGTAACCCCCCAATTGATCCAACAGGCAACCCGTGTTGGACCGCTCCGTCTGTATTTAATTTTGTCCAACCCTCTAGTGGTGGGTTCCATATGACAAAATGACCCATAGGTAAACCTAGTTCGTTAATGACTCGACCAGTCACAAGTGGAGCTTTTCTGACCCAATTAACATAACCTAATATTATGTGATGTCCTACTTCTGGCCATGCAAACTCAGCTTCAAAAATACTTCTATTCCACCATTGACATAGATACCAACAAGAGACACCAAATATTGTGGCTCACTCTCCTAACTAAGAATGAAAAGGGTTAGATAGATTGGAACGCAGTCATATCTCCTCGTTTCACTGAAAGAATTCGGTGGCCAATAACTCGGACTAAAATTGATGCCAAAAAGCCGACACCTTATTGTAATCTTGAAAGACGTGCAATGTTGTTTTTTTCTGACTACAGAATTGACAACTGCTATCTGTTGTTATTGCAATGTAGCAACTGGAAGTTGAGTGTCGCGAAAAAGGATAGAAAATTTTAATATTATGTTAATTGGTTTATGTTTTATGTTTTTCAATATATTTTAGTAATTTATACGAAGAAAAATTATTGCAAACGGAATCGAAATTTTCAGGGAAAAAATATGGTTGACGTTGAAATACGTGGGCCGATTGAAATAAACAAACAAAATTTGCAAGGAAATGCATCCGTTAGTCAAAATTGCCCACTAGGAACCACAAAAACGCAAAAATCTCCACGCGCTCTCTGTCTAACGCTGCCAAATATGGACACGTGGGATAGTGGGGTCCAACTGCCCACAGTCCCAGAGATTTCTGGATGGACCATTCTATGCTTTTCCTCTCTTCTCCCTGGTTTGGGATTTTTTATTTTTTATTTTTTATTTTTTCTCAAAACACGGTAGTTAACTTGATAGCCCTCGCTTGTGCTCATGGCTCACCATGTATAAAAGGGAGAATGATACAGTGATTGAATTAACATTGTTTATAATAGACTCTGTCCCTCTCCCTCTCTCTCTCAAATAGTACCTTTGTTCCCTTTGTTCTTACCCAATCTAATCTAATTATCAGTTTGAATTTTGATAGATAGATAGATAGGTAGGCCTTTTTTTTTTCGGATTTTTGGTTGTTTATTTTTCCTTATTGGTTAGCTTATGCTGAAGGAGAGCCTTTTGCAGGGTGATGCAAATGGAAGCAGCAAGCGCCGCCTTTAGATCGCCGTTACTAATGTATAGAGGAAGTTCTACTTTTGTTAACAGATTCTGTTTCCCTGCGGTCCATTTTCATACTTCAACTCATTTCCCTATTAAGGTACATCAATCTGGGAATTTCATTTTATGGCTTTTAGTTTGGGATTTAAGATTTTATAAACGACTCTTAGATTGTTTTAGAGTAGGAATTCAGAGGTTTTAGCTTTTGCTTGCTTCAGAGCTTTCATTGTTAATTTGTGATTCAGTGAAGTTTGGCTTCTTTGCTATTGTTTGATTTTGTCGTGGATGTATGAAGACTTTCTACCAGATGAGGGGAAAAAAATTAAGAAGAAGCTTATTCAGATCAAAGATATCTGGGCTTTAGTATTTCGGTTTGTTGAATTTGATATTATTCATATGCTTGGATTTTTGTTCCTTAATTGACTTTGTGTTCCCTGATTTTCAGCATTGTTCTTCGATTTCATACTCAAAGTGTGCGCGTACTGGAGTCACTTCTCGAAGAAGGAGATGCATGGTGGTGAGAGCATCATCACCATCAGATTCTTCTGAATCGATCGCTCCAATTGCTCCACTTCAGTTGGAGTCTCCAGTGGGGCAGTTCCTGTCGCAAATTTTATCGAGTCATCCTCATCTTGTGCCAGCAGCTGTTGAGCAACAGCTTGAACAGCTTCAATCGGACCGCGAAGCTGAAAAACAGAAGGAAGAGCCATCTGCGTCTAACACTGATCTTGTTTTGTATAGGTGAGTTTCCATGATATTGTAGGTTGACTGGGGTGTTTATCTCATGCTTGTAATGCCCATCCTATCTTAATATGTGTCCTTCAAAATTATTAGGAGAATTGCAGAGGTGAGGGCAAACGAAAGGAGAAAGGCTTTGGAAGAGATCTTGTATGCGTTGGTTGTGCAGAAATTCATGGATGCAAATGTGTCGTTAATACCCACTATAGCCCTTGCAACAACAGAGCCATCTGACAGAGTGGACACCTGGCCAATTCACGATGACAAGCTAGAGAAGCTTCATTCTCCTGAAGCTTATGAGATGATCCAGAATCATCTAGCTCTCATTTTGGGAAACCGGTTGGGAGATACATCCTCTGTGGCACAAATTAGCAAACTCAGGGTTGGTCAGGTCTATGCAGCTTCTGTCATGTATGGATACTTCCTGAAGCGAGTTGATCAACGGTTTCAGCTTGAGAAGACAATGAAAATACTTCCAAATGCTGTGGATGGTGGGGCTGGTGATATTCAACAATCTGTAGAGCAGAACTTGAATCCTAATGGTAGACAGGATACCTTTCGATCTGTTTCATCTCATCCTGAAGCCTTTGCTGGTGGCATCAGTCCAGAGGGATTTGGGTATGGTATGAAGTCCTCTCGGTTGAGGACTTATGTGATGTCTTTAGATGGGGAGACACTTCAAAGATATGCGACAATCAGATCTAAGGAGGCCATTGGCATAATTGAAAAGCACACAGAGGCCTTATTTGGAAGACCTGAGATTGTTATTACACCTCAAGGGACAGTCGATTCTTCCAAGGATGAACTTATCAAGATCAGTTTTGGTGGTTTGAAGAGACTTGTTCTGGAGGCTGTGACTTTTGGTTCATTCTTGTGGGATGTGGAAAGCTTTGTGGACTCTAGGTATCACTTTGTTCTGAATTGAACGCTTCTTGGTGTGCAAAATCAACTTTATATAAGACGAAGAACAAATTGTTACTAATTTGCTGCTAGTAAATTTGCTGATACATCCACGTAATTTGGACTAACTTGTATGTATTTAGTTTTCTTTTTTCTTTTTCTCAGTTTCAGTTTTGCACTTTTACTTGTGGAGATGTTCCATGCTAAATTTAGCTAATGTTTAGTGTCCATTGAAGCTTATGATAGGCATAGCTTATTTTTATCTCAACATGCTAAAATCTTGTAACTCTCGTGCTTCTGAATTCAAGCTTCTTCCATATGAGAACGCAGTATGGGTTAGTTGTGAACTGATTATGGAAAGTAGTACATGAGGAAGCAGCACAAGGTTGGTATTTGTGGTATAATAAGATTGGTAGGTTTGTAGGTTACACGCCGAATGAAAAAAGTCACCTCTCGTCGAAGTTTATAGCGGGACTTGGCGGACCTCATGAGTTCTGACGAAAGAAGCTACTAAAGCAGGTACATAAGATTATGATGCGGTAAGCCAAAAAGTCTTAAGATGCAAGGGCCAAGGTCTTACAACGCAAGGTCTTTATACTCCACCACTACTGTAGGGCTTGGAGATAAGAAAATAGAAAAGAACAAACTTTTATGGTAGGGGGAGATGGAGACGATGTTACCTCAAGGTGCAATGCATAAGTGAACGGTCTTGTCGGTAATTAAGCGGGTAACTTCGTTGGTAATATAAAGTGGATCTTGTAAATGGTTCAAATGCACATAATTAAGATGATAATTATTATTAGATTGTGTTAGATTATATTAATTGACTCAATAATTTCTCATTTAGACAAATATAATTATACAATAATACTTTTATAACAATATGTAAATTATATATAAAAATCCCCAAACATATATCCAAATTAATCATATATAATTAAAACATAAGGTTTATGGGTCATATATAATTTGGTATAACTAATCCAAAAGTATGAATAACATTAATATATCGAATTATAGATTCAATGTAACGAATATCACGAATCTTTCATTCTTCAAAAATATAGTTACATGTCATAACTAGTAACAAACATTTATAATATGTATGTACAAATTCAATCAATTCTTATAAAATATGCATAGAATAAAAACTTTTTCTAAAACAAAGAAAACTAGACTCCTAATACTGTTAAATTAGAGACATGTTCTTGGAACATATAAATAGATAAAGTCTTTAGTTAGTGGATTCGTCAACATATTACTCGTATTATATGATCAATGATTATGAGAAACATCATACTTTCTCTTTATCAAAGGAGAATTCCGAAGACAATATGGTCAACTACATAGACCCATATTTGGGACTATGTAGCTAATTAGAAAAGCTACCGCTTTGGATTTTAAAGAAAAAAAAGGGCAAAAGAGAAAGAATAAGATTTCAATAAGAATTCTTTTAATATTTAAAATTCAAGAACAATACTTTTTTTAATCTTATGTTCTTTATTATTTTTGTGTTAATACTCTTTGTTTGATTATGAACTGAATTGGGATAGACATAAGTAGGATGAACCTAAGATGTGATATATTTCGATTTATTCTTTGGTCTAATGAAATTCTATTTTCCTTGTGATTTATCCATATGTTTATATTGATTGAATCTAAGGAGAGAAAGTGGAAGATTTAATATTTGGTTCATGCATCGAGATTTAAGAGATGAAATATATGTTTAGGTCATAACATGGATAAAAAGGGTTAAGTGTAAGCTAATCGAGAGACAGCCATAAGATAGAGTAAACACTTATCAAGAGACTTCGTATAATGAATTAAAGTGTTCTTAGGTTGAGTAAATTTGAAAGGGAATTCGGTAGCTTTACCTATGAATAAGGGTTATATGTCTTAAAAGATAATATGACCTAACTTAGGAACTCTTTTTATTGGTCCAAAAAACTAAAGATATTCATTAAACCAACGGAAGATTAAATATAGAAAAAACTTTGGGGAAACTTGGCCTAAAAGTAGCTATTTCACATATTGATTTATCTTGATCATTATATTGCTTTAGTATATAGATATTAACTTGTTAAGTTTATAAATAGTAGTTAGCTAACCAACATTCCTTATGGGATAAACCTACACTCACCTGTAATTGCTTGTGCTAGTACATATGTGAAAATAGACAACCAAATTTTTAACGCTTGATATGGACTAGTTATTAATATTTACAAACTAAAAATTGATTAGACTAGAATTTTTGTTTTAATTTGTTTTTATTTTATTATTTATTCACTAAATTTCTTTTGAAGATTAGTTCTTGTATACAAAATTCTAACATTATCGGGAATCTTATTGAGCTAGATCCTGAGATTGAAAGAACCCTTCATATAAGAAAATGATTTCAGAGGAGAATAAAGTCATTGAAGCAAAGATGGTTGCACAAATATGAGGTTACTGAAGGATTTCATTGTGTTAAATGCCCACATCATCTCATGTATTATGAGGCCCAACATCAAAGCTGTTAACTTTAAGCTAAAACCCTCTTATTTATGGTGTAGCAGAATCAGTTTGAAGGTTCACTATCTAACACCTATCTATGTTTCTAGAGTATTGTGATATAATTTAGCACAATGTTGTATCCCCTGAGGCCATTAAATTTCAACCATTCCATTTTTCTTTGAGGAATAAAGCTAGAGCATAGTTATATACCTTACTAATAAGTAAAATTATCATATATAATCAGTTCTCTCATTCATTTTAGCTAAGTATTTTCCTTCAGTTAAGACTTTATAAATAAGAAACCAGATCACCACTTTTTCTTAGAACAAAGGCTAGCTTGATATGACTTGTGAGAGAGATATAAGGAGCTCTTGAGGTCTTTTCCACATCAGAGATTAGAGAAGTGGATGATAGTTCAGACCTTTTATAATGGAATGACCTACAACACCAAATATTTTTGTAGATGCTACTACTAGTGGAGCTTTGATGAAAAACAAGATAGATGAAGCATATACTGTATAACATCCCATTACCCATGTTGAGGTTAGAATAGTAAATATGAGATATTATTAAGAAATTAGAAAATGCATTTCATGCTCATATATTATATGATATGCATCTACACGAGAATATTGAATTTTTTGCACATGAAAATAATTGTACATGCATTCATTGACAATTTCTGGGTATAATTGATTTATATATGTAAAAGGTGATTTTTATTAAGAATTGTGGTTTTCATATGTTGAAAACTGATTTGGAGAGTATATTTAGTGATTTATAACTTTTTGGTGAATTTTAGGAAAATTTTTGAAATTTTGGAAAATTTTTGGATTAAAAAAAATGCTAAGTGGCAAGACAATCGATAAATGGAAGTAGAATTAAAAGTCTAATGATAGTAGAAATTTTTATAAATGACTTTGGGATTTAATGACTTATGTCAATAAAAATTGGGAGACAATTGGAGTAGAATTGGATTTGATTGGACTAGTTAAATGAAAGAACCTAATTTAAAGTTATAAGAATTGGACATGTGGCAAGTGATAAGTGTCACATGCCAAGCCATGTCTTAAGATCACTATTCTTTTAATTTTAAAGACCCTCCTTGTTTTGTCTCTCACGATGCTTTTAATTTTAAAGACCATTAGGTGTTTTGTTCTTGTTTTCTTCTTCTTCTACGTGACTTCTCCATTTTCTTCAAGCTTCTACACCTTCTTCATGAATTTTGTTGCCAACCTTTACCAACTTTGAACCTAGCCCTCTTATCTTTCATTTGCTACTCTCATCTTGCTCTCTTCTTCATTTCTCACTAAAGATACATCCTCCCAACCTCCATATAATGTACGTGAGTGACATGGGAAGTTAGGGCTTCTCGTTGTGTTTGAAGACATTGAAGACAAATCAAGTAAGTTACATGTTGATCTTCATGGGTTGGTGTTTAATAAAGCATTTATGATGAATAAATTGAGATTGATGATCATGAGTTCTTATATATGTGTTTTAACATGGGTGTGGGTGTAAAGAATGAGATTATGTATTCATAATTTGTTGGATAAATGAATCATTTATGATAATGAGTTATGGGATGTTCGAATTTAAAAAGGGAAGTTTGAAATATGATGATATGTACGAATGAAGAGGTAAATGGAATCATATTTTATTTTTATGTTATGAGGAATGATAAATTGTGAGTATTAAGTTAAGAACATGGTATATGATGATGTCTTGAATTTAGATGATTTATAGAAGTTAAATAAAGAATGAGAATTGGAGTTGAAATTATATAAGAATATTTTATGTTTTGGTGTTTTTGAGCAATCATGGATTTTGATTTGTGTGTGTATGACATTGAGTTGAAATGGAGCTGAGAATTAAGAGTAAATGAATCAGAATAAAATCTAGAAAATTTGGAAAAATTGGAAGATGAATGCTGGAAAATGTAGTTGTAACATGTCCACTGATTATGCTTATATGTTTTACCCATAACTTGTTCTGTAGTTATCCGAATGACATGATTCTTGATTTGGAGTAAACTAGAGACATAATGCTACAATGTTTCTAAAGAAATTGAATTTTTCTGTCTCTAAGAATTTCAAAATCTGGCTTGAATTTGAGTTTTGACTGAGGTTGTAGCATTACCCGAGATAGAAATCATATCTTGTTGATATTGAATAAACTGTATTGATATACGCCAAATTAGATAAAGGTTTCTTCACAAACGTTGTATTTTATTATCTTATCTTTCAAATGATATAAATTTCATAATTTTTTAATGTAGGAATTGAGAGATATAAGTTGTACAATTTGATAGCATGGTCATGTACAATCCAAAGTTTCAAATATGCTCAGTCTGTAGTATTTTGAGAATAACTCATAGAATATTGAACCAAGTTGAATAATCTTTGAGTCATTAGAAGATTAAGATATAGGAGAACAATGTTCTAGAAGAAAGTATCCTCAAATTACTTCATTTTTGTGGTCAAAAAGAACATAGAATGTTGACCCAAAAGTTGTTATAGGAAAAATCTGAATTGACCAAGGAATTATGAATTTCGATTTTTATGGTTTTATTGAGGTATAAACCATAAGTATAAATGATACTTATGTGAGTTTGGATATATGAATGTTTACTGATAAGAACAATAGAGAGATACCCGGGATTGTCATGAACATGCATTGTGCATGCTTCATATACATACATGTGTATTAATAAACACTTATAATTGTGCCAAATTCTAATATATGTATATTGTGTGACATAGAGGAGTAATTGAAACGTCAACATCTAGACGTTGCTGAAACTTCCAGGCATTAGCTTCGGGAATGACCTGTGAGTAACCTAGACGGTCTCACTCAATTAATTGTTTGTGTTATATTATGTTTGAATTATCTTATGAATGTGAAATTGATTGTGTTGATTCTGGACAATTGATTGTCCGAGGAGTTCTATATTCGGGATTACATTGGAAGTGCTACTTGAATGTGAGTATGACTAACTATTTGTTCTTCAATGTAAAATGCTGGACTAAAAGTCCGATGACAAATGTGAATAAGAAAGAGTGTGAGTGTGACTGAATGAATGTAATCATTGAATATGTATGATGCATTTCATTACGTCAATGCATGAAAGATAATAGCTGTTGTGACCAGAGTCTCCAGTAAAAGAACTTAAAGCTCAGAAAGTGATAAGAGCCTTTGGCTCAGTTGTGTATATACTCGGTATCTACTAAGGGATATGAGACATTAATTGATACAGCTCGGTATCCACAAAGGGATATGAGCTAGTAAAGAGGCACTTGGTCATAACAAAGTAACAAATGAAATTGAGGTACTTGGTCACAACAAAATAACAAATGAAACTGAGTCACATGCATTGCATTTATATTTGATATCTGTATTTTACATGAATGAAATGACCATTATGATTGTTCTGAAAGTGAAAGGTCATATTTTATGAATATGCAAAGATGTGAAAAATATGTTACGTGTATTGATTTGATGTATGAATTGAGTGAACCATCGATGATGGTTACCTCATTGAGTTCAAAAAACTCATCAAAATTGCAATGTTGACTTTTTAGGATCAAGAGTTGACTGTTGAGGACCGTAGCGCACCATTATCATAGGTTATGTACTGAAATGTCCTCAGGATGTTTCAATATGTACCCCATGATAATGGGGTGCTACATTGGGTGGTATCAGAGCATGATTGGCATCCATAGGGATATATAGGAATGTTAACCATGAAATATCACGAGAAATGCGGATGATGGTTGGAGTTCTTGTTTATTATAGGTCATCCACCATATGTGAACAAGTGGGACAGTCAGCTGACCTAGGATCTATAGGAGCTAGTAGGGAGTCTTTGGTACTTCGACCATTAGAGATGCCTCCTAGAGTTCCTGAGAAAAGGGAGAGGAGGTATTATAGGCTGCGGAATAAAGGGCCTGTGGATTTCTATGGCAGCACAGACCCTGCTGAGGCCAAGAGATGGTTAGAAAGGACAGAAAGAGTTTTTGATCAGATGGACTGCGAGCCGGACGAGAGGTTCGACTATGCAGTGTCTTTACTGTAGGGCCCAGCTTATAGTGGTGGAAGACTGTCCCAGGCAGTACCACTAGTCCTTGCAACTTGAATTGGGAAGACTTTCTGAGGGTCTTTAAGGAGAATTACATACCCAACATCTACTTGGACAGGAAGATGACAGAGTTCCTGGATTTGAAGCAGGGTAGGATGTCAGTGGCAGAATATAAGATCTGGTTCAATGAGTTGATGGGATATGCTACTGTTTTGATTTCTAACGAAGAAGATAAGTGTAGGAGATTCAAAGATGGGCTGAACATGGAGATCAAAACAAGATTAACGATCTCCAACCTGCGCAGTTTCATCGAGTTGAGAGTTTCTTCGATCAAAGTTGAGCAGCTACTGAGAGAGGGACAAGTAGAGTCTGGGCAAGGTCTAGATTGAAAAGGTCCAGTGAGATTCAAAGTGGTTCTGGCAGAAGATTCAGTAAGCGCAAAAACCAAGCTTTCAGACCACCGGCTGGATCAAGACAGTCTGGATTCAGACAGAGGGGTGGTTTTGTACAGTTTAGTAGTGGCAGAGGTTCAGTGCAGAGTCAATTACCCGCTTGTGAGCACTGTGGGAAAAAAACACGGTGGTGAGTGATGGACATTATCAGGAGTCTGTTTTCGATGTGGTTCTCTAGATCACAGAATTAGAGATTGTCCTATTATAGATGGAGCCCATTCAGGTATGAGAGGGGGATTCGTGAGTGAAGCTACAATCCAACAGAGTCAAGCCAGTGGGACTGGACAGAGAGGCCATGGTAGAGGCAGATTGAGCACAGGGAGTCTTTCTGTCAGGACTGACGTGCGGAGTAGCCGACCGTAGTCTCAGGACCGAGTCTATGCCATGACTAGGCAGGAGGGTCAGGATTCTCCAGATGTCGTTGCAGGTGTGCTACTTATTTATGATTATGAAACATTTGCATTGCTAGATCCAGGATCTACGCATTCATTCATCGCACTGCATCTGACATCTAAGCTGCATTGTGATAGAAAGTTACTTCAGTATGGATTAGAGGTGAGTACACTAATAGGTGATACTATAGTTATAGGGGAGGTCTGCAAGAGGTGTTTGATTCAGATTGATCAAGTAGAATTGGAGGCAGATCTGATTATATTACAGCCGAGAGAGATAGATATTATCCTAGGTATAGATTGACTCACTGTTCATAGGGTTGTCATGAACTACTATACCAAGAAGGTAGTACTAGAATCTCCTAGTCAGCTGAGAGCAATTTTCAGAGGAATTAGTCAAGCAGTGCCAGTCAGTTTGATATCATTTGTGAGTGCATTGAGGTTGATACAAGGAGGATGTGAGGCTTATCTAGCCCACGTCATCGATACTAGAGCTGAGCAGAATGTGTAGGACATTACCGTAGTTAATGAATTCCTGGAGGGTGTTTCCCACCGAATTATTTAGCTTACCTTCAAATCAGGAAACATAGTTCACAATTGATTTAGTTCCAGGTGCTGCTCCTATATCTATTCCTCTATATAGGATGGCACCTGTAAAACTGAAGGAGTTGAAGGCTCATCTATAGGAGTTGCTAGAAAAGGGTTTCATTAGACCCAGTATTTCGCCTTGAGGAGCTTCAGTTTTATTTGTAAAGAAGAAAGATGGAGTTTTGCGGTTATGCATCGATTATAGGCAATTGAATCGGGTGACAGTGAAGAACAAGTACCTGCTGCCTATAATTGATGATTTGCTTGATCAGTTACAGGGATCTCAAGTATTCACTAAGCTGGATTTGAGATCGAGGTATTATCAGTTGAAAATAATAGAGGCTAATGTACCTAAAAGTGCATTCAGGAGTAGGTATGGGCACTTCGAGTTTTTAACAATGTCGTTTGGGTTAACTAATACCTCAACAACATTTATAGCATTTATGGCCTTGATGAATAAGGTATTTCAGCCCTACCTGGACTGTTTGTGATAGTATTTATCGATGATATTTTGGTGTATTCGAAAAGTAGAGAAGAACATGCTAAGCATTTGAGAGTGATTTTATAGATCATAAGAGAAAAACAACTGTATATCAAATTCAATAAATGTGAATTCTGGTTGGATCAAGTATTTTTTTTTGGCATATAGTGACTAGATAAGGCATACAAGTGGATCCAAAGAAGATAGAGGCAGTAATAAATTGGGAAGCTCCAAGGAATGTGTCTGAAATCTGAAGCTTCCTAGGATTGGTTGGATATTACCAGAGATTTTTCGAGGGGTTTTCTTCGATCTCAACCCCTCTGACAAAAATTCTGAGGAAGAACGTAGTATTCAAATGGAATTAGCAATGTCATAAGAGCTTTGAAGAGCTGAAGCATCGGTTAACTACGACACCAGTGTTGACTATTCCATTAGAGACCGGAGGATATGTGGTATATAGTGATGCTTCGCATCAAGGATTGGGATGTGTATTGAAGTAGTATGGCAAGGTGATTATCTATGCATCGAGACAACTAAATTCTCACGAGATTACTATCCAGTATATGATTTAGAGCTTGCTGTAGTGGTCATTTCTCTAAAGATATGGAGACACTATCTGTATGGAGAGACATTCCAGATATACATGGGTCATAAGAGTTTAAGGTATCTGTTGAGTCAGAATGAATTAAACATGAGATAGAGGAGATGGATAGAGTTGTTGAAAGACTATAACTGCATGATTGAGTATCATTCGGGGAAAGCTAATGTGATGGCTGATGTTTTGAGTAGGAAGTCAAACACCAGTGTAGCTCAGATTCAGTTATCGAGGTTACCAAGCTTAATTCACTTGAGAGCTCTAAATGTGGAATTGAATCTGGAACAAGAAGAGGCATAAATTGCCACATTGAAGTTAAGGCCGATGTTACATGATAGAATCAGAAAAGTCCAGAGGAAAGATCTTAATATGGTGAAGCTTATTGAAAAAGTGAAGATGAATTCCAATTCTGAGGTTGAGTTGAGAGATGAGACATTGCGGTTGAAGCAGAGGCTGTTTGTGCTAAATATGGATGATCTGATAAAGGAAATTCTTGAGGAAGCTCATATGGCCACTTATGCTATGCATCCTGGTACTACTAAGATGTATAACACACTGAAGCAACATTTCTGGTGGCCTGGAATGAAAAAGAAAGTGGCAAAGTATGTTTCTAAGTGTAAGACATGCCAGTAAGTTAAGGCTGAGCATCAGGCTCTAGTAGGGAAGCTACATTCCTTGCCTATTCCAGAGTAGAAATGGGAACAAATTATCATGGACTTCATTATGGGATTGTTTAAGACTCTGAGGCAGAATGATGATATATGGGTTGTAGTGGACCGATTGACTAAGTTAGTTCATTTCTTATCAGTAAGAGAGAATAACTCACCAGATCAATTAGCTCAGAGATATCTGAATGAGGTGGTTAGACTGCATGGGGTTCTAGTATCCATTGTATCGGACAAGGATCCCAGATTTACTTCTAGATTTTGGAAGAGTTTGCAGTTTGCTATAGGTACTAAGTTAAACTTCAGTACTACATTTCATCCTTAAATAGATGGGCAGAGTGAGAGGACAATCAAGACTGTTGAGGATATGCTTAGAGCATGTGCATTGGAGTTTCAGGGAGCTTGGGATCAGTATATAGCATTGATAGAATTTGCATATAATAATCACTATCATAGTAGTATCGGAATGGCACCATATGAGGCGTTGTATGGCAAAAAGTGTCGATCGCCTTTATATTGGGATGAAGAGGGCTTGAGAATGGTTGAAGGCCCATAATTGATACAAGATACTATGGACAAGGTGAAATTAATCCAAATCCGAATTAAAGTGGCTCAAGATAGACAGAAGAGTTATGTGGATCAACATTAAAGGGACATGGAATACAGTATGGGAGACAGAGTATTTTTGAGAGTGTCACCTTAGAGAGGAGTTTTGAGATTCGGTAAAAAGGGAAAGTTGAGTCCAAGGTACGTTGGTCCTTATGAAATTATTGAGAGGACAAGACCTTTGGCATATAAGTTAGCTTTACTGAATGAGATGTCTCAATTACTTAATCTATTTCATGTGAGTATGCTTCGAACATACCGATCGGATCCGACATATGTGATACCCGCTCAAGAGATTGAGGTTGCTAGTAACTTAAGCTATGTTGAGAAGCCTATTATGATAGTGGGATCCCAGATCAAGCTGTTGAGGAACTGAGTCATTCCATTAATGAAAGTCCTATGGAGGAATCGCTCAACTGAGGAAGCAACTTGGGAAACGGAAGAGTATATGAGGAGGTAATATCCCCACCTATTCGAACAATCAAGTAAGAATTTT